>PVKC010001051.1:0-54985 GCA_004027635.1 Crocidura indochinensis
ATTCTTGACATATTTTGGAATATTGCCTTTATTCTCATATCTATGGTACTATAACAAAAATGTATTTCATTATAATATAGAAAATATAGTATTATAAGCATTTTGCTTATTTTTATTAGTTTCCCCATGCCCTTAAATACAAATTTTAAAAATTGAAAAGCTGGGAACAAATAGATAATACAGTTGGTAGGCATTTGCTTAGCACATGTCTGACCAGGTTTTGATTCCTGGTTATTCTACATGGCCAGAGACCTCTAGGAGATATCTCTGAGTGCAGAGCTAGGAGTAAGCACTGAGCACTTTCAGGTGTGGCCCCAAAACAATACACAACAAACAAACAGAAACTTAAAAATAGGATAAAAGAAAAAATTTTAAATAGGAGGGAAAAACATAAGCTTATGCCATATAAAATAAACCAATTTTATAAAAATAAACCAATTTATATTCAAAACTGTTTTCTATTTTTGAATATTTTGGAAATATATAGAAATCAGGTAAGCATTTTCTTTAACTATAAAAACTAGGTTTCTATATGAATACATGCAACATAGAAATGAATTATACTAAAAGCTATAGTGGTAGCTACTGTATTATCATAAATCTTTTTGCTTTATTGAGTTGAACAGACGCATTTACAAATGCTCATGTACATGATTATCCTTGTGAGGCACCTTCACGTGTTTTCAAAGTTCTCTTCTCCTGGCTGACACAAAACTTGAAGCCAATGCTGGTCTACTCTTAAATCTTTTTGGTCTCTAGAGAAGGTGCATAGGATTCTGCTCTGTCAATCACACTCTAAACAGAATAGTATCGACTGGAGTTGTTTTTCAGCCACGTACCAAAAAAAGGAAAAGTATAAAACTAAAAGCAAGTTAAAACTATGTATATTGGCTTATATTTTTGGACACTGAAACTAGCCTGGTTATAAAGAGGGATGAGTTTAAAAGATATATGAATATATACAGCATATTTTTTATTTGCTTTAAAAAATATACATATTAGGTTTCAGAACTGGAGTGCTCAAGTCATATACTAATGAGAATGGAGCAAAGAAAAGGTCTCTTCTCTAACACCTACAGTGGTCTGCGGAGTGTTTTATAGCAGTGAGTGATGGTTCTGATTCCTGGTGCAAATGGCAGCCATACTTCTGTGGACAAGGATGCCTATGCATGCCGGGACATCACTGACTAGTTAGGATCCCTATTCCTGATGACTCCCCCCCCCCCAATTGCTTCTCATTTTATAGCAGTTTATTGTATTTTCAACAATACAAGCAACAGAGAACTCAATTTTTTTTAGTTTTGTTTGTGGATAAAGGGACGAATCCATAGGGTTTATTGCTTTCAACTGTCCTAGAAGCAATGTACACCTGTCTCTTTTCAATGAGTCCCTAGAAGTGAAGCCACGTTTCCTGGAGGAGCCTCTTCCCACAAACCCTGAGCTTCCTTCCTTCACTAGTCAGATGGCAATGAAAGTGCAATCATTCCCCTCTCATCTCCATGGAAATATCATATTTGAAGCACAATAATGAATTTGAAGAAATATGAAATTATAAAGATGGTGACCTTAAAAAGAGAGAATCTTCTATTAGCCAACATTAGAATGTTATCAATTTATCAATATTTTATGAATATGTTGAATGTATGAATAGTACAAATATGTTAGCCAATTATGAATATTTTATGAATACTATTATTTATTATGAATATTGTTATTCATAATATTGTTGTGGATATTGTTGTTATCATAATGTTAGGCAACATTATGAATATTCTTTTTTTTTTTGGTGTTTGGGTCATACCCAGTGGTGAGAAGGATTAATCCTGGCTAGGCACTAAGAAGTCACTCCTGGTGTGAGGGACCATATGGGACAGCAGGGATCAAACAGAGGTCCATCCTGAGTCAGTCATGTGCAAGGTAAATACCATACCACTGCACTATTGCTCTGGCCCCACACTGTATATATTCTTAGACTCCTGTACCTTCTAACCACCCTTCTATGTTTTTTTTTAATTTTATTCTTTGAACTTAGTAATTTTTTTTTTTTTTTGGTTTTTGGGCCATAACCAGTGATGCTCAGGGGTTACTCCTGGCTATTCGCTCAGAAGTCACTCCTGGCAGGCACTGGGGACCATATGAGGAACCGGGGGATTGAACCACGGTCCATCCTAGGTTAGCGCAGGCACCTTACCTCCAGCGCCACAACCCGGCCCCCGAACTTAGTAATTTTTAAAATTGAATTAAAGAGCATTGATTTACATTGTTGTTTGTTTGTTTGTTTAACTTCCTTGGTTTGGAGAGCACTCAAGATGGTCAGGCCTTACTTGTCTATGTTTAGGGATCACTCTTGGCCATACTTGGAAACTTTGAATAGGTGCTAGAGATTAAAATGAGATTGGCCACATGCAAAGCAAATGCCTACCCACTGTACTATCTTTCCAGCTCTTTTCATTCCTAAAACCCTGTATCTTTAATCTATCACTTCCATCAAGTTTCTGACTTCTTTCTGTTGTACTCCCCAGTGTCCAGAACAAAAGACAAGACTCAGTGCTTAATAACAAACCATGAAATCAGGAGAACAGCAATGTCTGGTACCCACAAGAGCTCTTCTCTATTGCTTATGGTTGATCTTCAATATTAAGCTCCAAGCTTGTCTCAAAAAACCAGCTTCGTCATGCTCCTCTGCAACAAAGTCCCCAAAGAAGCTGCCTTGTACAGCTATATCCACAGCCAACACTCATGATTTCAAACTCCTCTCTCCCAGTACCTACCTCCCTTATCAATGTTGCCCCATCACTATCTACCAAGATGTTCTGTTTCCATCACGTTTGTGGCATTTTCCAACCTCCTCCCCTGCTAAAATACAACCCATTTGCATCTTTGGATTGATAGCTTCTGACTTCAAAGAGGTTACCAACCTACCTTCCTCTCAAAATCCCATGTATGCTTCAAAAGAATTTATGGGAGACCTTTCTAAAATGTTTTTTCACACTCTATATCCAGATTTTCCCCCTTCAGATTGACAGGTACTTCATCCCTTTATTGTTTTTCTAGGGGCTCAGATCTCCAATTGGCCCCCCTCCCTTCCCCAGATGCCACCAGCAGAGTCTTAATGTGAGTCTGTGAAAAGACAGAGAGAGAAAGAGAGAGAGTGGAAAATATGCCTAATAATTGGTGAGAAACCAACTGAATTCACGAACCAGTTTTCATCACATAAAATGTCATAAAAATAAATTCAAACGTTTCAGCTTGGTCAAAACAAAGGCCTACGATTATATAGTAAGTGTATAGAAATAAAAGAATTTGTGTTTCCACCCACAAAGAAAGAAAAGCATTTTTTCACCTATTCTTTTTTGACTATTTTCTCCATTTCTGATAAATGATTAAACTCAACTTCTTCTGTTGGGTAACATTAACTCAGTGTTTAAAACTTTATTTATCAGGATCTAAAGTGAACTGAACGCTGTCCCCAAAATTCCTTATAGCTGATAAAAATGATGAGCCAATATGTTTTCCAAAAAACAAAGTTTATCTAGGGTACCATCTAAAAATAGCCATTGAGCTGATTACTTCCTCAAAACATTTTATCTCCTCAGTTGCACTTACTATCCTAATTTCACACATACTCAACATACACATTTTTCTTGAATAGGAGAAATATTTTCTTGAAATATCAACTATTTTCTAAAACCCATTTGATCTGCTTATTTATTTATTCAGATTTCTTACCACCCCCATATTTCTGCTAAAACAAGAAAGTAATCATAATTCATTAAGAAGTAGATAATATTAAAGTCTTCTAACAGATCTTTCTGTGATGGTAGAAACACTATGTAATTTGTATTCTGGATACAATAGCCACCAGCCATATCTAACTATGGAACTCTTAAATTTGTGGTTAGTGAGACTAGAAGTAAATTTTTTCATTATAGTTTATTTAAACAGTCACATGAGACTAGGGACAATAGTATTAGAGAATTAACTCTAATATTATCAAGACTATGTTGATTATGAACTTACTGAAACTAAAAGATATAAATAATATACTTTTATTTTATAAAGTCATGTATTTTATTTTAAAAGTATATACATCAGATTCTTAAAAGTGCTATGTTTGGGCAAATTAAAACAAATATTTTGAAAGAATATTACCCAGGGCTCCCAAGAATTGTATTTTTAGTGATCTGAAAAGTCCTCAAAAGAAATCACATTTATTCAAGCTAACATAAGAATATCTGTGGATTCCAAATGAAAATGAAAATAATGCATGCTACAAACACATAAATATTTTAACAGTAGGAAAAACTGCATAATAGCACAAAATAAAAGCATAATTAATGAAAATGACGATTCACAATTACCAGTTCTTAAATTGTCTAGGTCTGATCTTGGATGTGGAAGCAGCCGCAGACACACAGCCTTGTGAGAGGGGTGTGGATGGAATCTTGGTTGTCACCCACCTTTGAATGGCCAGGAAGCTCAAAAGCGAGTTAACTGTCCCTTTCATTTCTGCCTCCAATGTGAGGGATTCATTCTTTGGTAACTTCCTAGCATGATTCATTTGTATACATAAAAAGAAAAGATGAAAAACTCCTCTTATATTTAGGGCTCAAATAAAAACTAATAGAGAACCTAAACTTTACAAATATTTAATAGGCAGTTTAATAGCCATTGAAAATTGCCTAACACAGCAGCCACAACCTTTTGCACTAATAAAGCACCAATACAGGAAGTTGCTAATAAGTTGGGATTTCCAAGGTAGCTCAGTTTTAACCTAGTAATGAAATAAGAATTAATGTGAGGGCCATCAGAAAATCTCCTCCTCCTCAACAACAACAACAACAATAATAAGGAAATATCAAAATTTCCCTCAACAACAGTAATAATAATAAGGAAATATCAAAATTTCCCTCTCTCCCCTCCTGCCTAATGCTTTGACAATATAAGCAATGGCAAGAGATTTAATAGCTACTTTCTTCCATGTAGCAAAAGATATGCATGAGAACAGAAATTCAAAGAAAAGAAAAAAAACTATCTGATGATCTCATGAAGGGACCATTCTTTGTTAACTACATGGTGTAGAAGAAAAATAAAATCTTATCTTAGCATAAGATACTATCGTTTGTTTTAAATTTGTCTACTGTCTGCATTGAACCCAAGCTTAAATGATACATATAAGAGTGTTGATAGTAAAAAAAATAGTGTAAGTGGTATATTTTATAATACAGAAACTAATACACTATATATAGTATATATATATATATTGTCTTGTAGCATGTGTTAAAAAGAGTTTCTTAAGATTATAATGCTAAAAGGCTGTTACTTGCTACTGCGAAAACCATCTCTCCCTTGAATTATAAGAGGTTAGTGAATTTTGCCATGCACACATTCACTGAATTACAGTAATTCCAATTATTTAGGGGAAACTATAGCTTTAAATCCTTGGAAAATCAAATTCACAATTCATTGATCTTTGTAAAGACTCCTTCATTTATCACCAATGTGATTTCTTTTCAGAGTTTTATATTCTCTGAATATATCCTTCTACCACACATTACAAAATATAGTACTTGAATCACTACACATAAATCAAGAGTCACAATTGGAGAATACAAAATAGTCTCATTTTTAGATGGTGGTTGATTGGTTAGTTAAATGTATTAATTAACAATGTCAATCTCACAGTACATAACTATGTCACAGATTACATTTTAGCAAAGCATTTGGCAGGATCCTAAGAGTTGTTTACAAATGACTGAAGCCTGCGAAATTGAAACCACAGATATCAATTTCTTATAGTACAAAGTAGCCAGTCTTCTATTAAATGATGTTTGGTAAGCAGAAACTCTGGCT
Source organism: Crocidura indochinensis (assembly GCA_004027635.1). Taxonomy (NCBI): domain Eukaryota; kingdom Metazoa; phylum Chordata; class Mammalia; order Eulipotyphla; family Soricidae; genus Crocidura; species Crocidura indochinensis. Next base: position 5,854 of record PVKC010001051.1, read on the forward strand.
AAACTCAGGGGCAAAGGTTAAAAATGGAATCAATCGAGACAAGTATGCTAAGGCCTGATATTCTAAGCTCATGATCTTTATTCTAGTCATTGACTTCCTAGGTACCAGGGACTTCTGGTCTACCAGAAGTTTCTGCCTAAGGGTCACTATTTTAATGACTCTTAAGAGGTAAATTCCAACCAATTTTAGCTTGTGGAAAAATGAACATAGCTACTAGCCATGTGTTCTACTCATAGCCAATATGTGTCACCTTCCCCCAGGCTCACATTGCCTGTGATGACAGCTGGAGAGGGAATTCCTGCAGGCAGAGACCACTGCTCACTGCCAGAGCATCCACCAGCTTCCCAATGGCAGAACTGGGCAGACTTAATGCAGCCCACAGTCAAACTCACTTTCATGCTAGTTCTTCATATCCAACAGGAACACTTGGCGCCATCAGGGAAAATGAGTTTCAGTGTAACATAATAAGGGGAAGCTCTGTTACTAATTTCATAAAGCCTTGCCTGTGAAGCAATAAACTAAAAGCTGGCCTACTTCCAGGCACTGCCTGAGTACCTGTCTCCAAGCATAGTGTCTCTTAGAGTTCAGAGGAAGCAACAGTAATGCATGTATTAGAAAATTCCTGGTTCAAACATCTGTTAAGACAGACAGTCACAACAGAAATCCTACAGAAAGCCCTAGGTGTCTCCTTTCAATTACTTCCCTTCACCTTACTTTGCTGAGGAGGATCAAATGAACACAATTCCTGAGCTATGCAATGAAATAGCTGAAAGCTGAGGTTACTCCTATCATTTAGTATGCTTAGCTTTGATCTTTTTGTTGAAGATGGGCTCTGAGAAATCACTACAATTTATCGATCACAAGTGTCACATTTAAGTAGCAACAGGCCAAATGTCGCTGCGGTGATGGAGCAGTGACTCAAATCAGACTCTTTTATAGGGAACTAATTAATAGCATAGGTACTATAGGGATATTTCTTGGGGTGGGGGTTAGATTAGCAAATGGATAAGACCAGAATAAACATCACATTTTAGGAACAGATTAAAGATCACATTTTAGGAGTAGATCCTATAGAAGGGACATAGAAAATGTGTTTATTTAAAATTAAATATTTTTTCCAATATGAGGGTTCATACAACTTGACACATAATCATACATCTTAAATTAAGTGAAGATGAAAGAATTAAGTATTCAATAATAGAAGGATGTTCACAAAAATCCAATGAATGGTAGATTCTTAATAACATAGTCAGGAAGGTGATTCAGATAATTTATAGTCAGAAAATAATTCAGGTTTTTAGATTTTGTTCAATTTTTAATCTTTATCTCATTTTTCCTTGGTCTTTGAATTTAGCCTCTTCTTTTATCCAAAGACAATTAAAATTTAAGACTTTAGAATGAATAGATGGCCACAATTACAAGGGCAGCAGCCTGAAAATTGCTGTGGCTTTTGAAACCAACCCCAGCCTAGAAACCCTGACTGAAATTTGTGACGGAGGTGAGTTGGAAATGTCCAAGCAGGGTGGAGCTGGGTCGCCACCAATGCTCACTTTATAAAAGGCAGCAGTCTGAACATTGCTGTGACTTTTGAAACTAACCCCAATCCAAAAATCCCAGCTGAAGCTAGTGATGAAGGTGAGATGGGAACAACCAAGCAAGGTAGAGCCAGCAGCCAAGGAGTGAAGCCAGTGTACTCTATCATAACACAGAGAAAAAAAAACACATAACAAGCATGAAAATTGGGAAGCAACACAAGCCAAATTCTGGCATAGAGAATGAAGATGGCAAATCTGATGACCAAAAAGTGCCTACCACCTATTTAGCCTCTCAGAGAAGGAGTAAAAAGAAGAAATATGGAATATCCTCAGAGGACTCAAAGAAAGCATAGATCGAGTTGAACAGAACACAAATAAGAATGAAGAAGACATGAAGATGGAAATAGAAAAAATCCAAACTAAAATAACAATTCTGAAAAATTCAGTAGATGAAATGAAAACCTCAATGGAATACCTCTCCAAGAGAGTAACAGCAGCTGAAGACAGGATCACTGAGCTAGAAAATGAGATGCAACAACTCCATACAACAGAAGAGATTAAAAAAGATCCTTAAAGCAAATAATCAGACAATGGAAAAAACACTCAAAGAATGTGACCATATGAAAATAGAAGTCTTTGATAAACTCAATGGAAACAACATAAGAATCATTGGAGTCCCAGATACTCAGAAGAAAATTCCCAGGAAGAATCAACAGTCAAGGACATCATTGAAGAAAAACTCCCAAAGATAAAGACTGTTGTGTATGTAAACACAGAAGAATGTCATGGGTATCTTTAGAGGAATTGTATTAAATCTATACAATGCTTTGGGGAGTATTGCCATTTTAATTATGTTAATCCTGCAATCCATGAGCAGGGTATGTGTTTCCATTTTCTCTTATTTCTTGGAGCAGTGTTTTATAGCTGTCTTTGTATAGGTCCTTCATGTCTTTGGTCAAGTTGACTCCAAGATATTTGAGTTTGTGTGGCACTAATGTGAATGGGGTTCTTTTTTTAATGTCTATTTCTTCCCTATCATTATTGGTGTATAGAAAGGACATTGATTTTTGTGTGCCAATTTTGCAGCCTGCCACATTGCAATATGCATTTATTGTTTCTAGAAGCTTTTTGGTAGAGTCTTTAGAGTTTTCTAAGTAGAGTATCATGTCATCTGCAAACAGTGAGAGCTTGACTTCTTCCTTTCCTATCTGGATTTCCTTGATATCTTTTTCTTGCCTAATTACTATAGCAAGTACTTCCTATGTTGAATAGGAGTGGTGAGAGAGGACAGTCTTGTTTTGTACCAGAATTTAGAGGAAAAGCTTTTAATTTTTTTCCATTGAGAATAATATTTGCTATTGACTTGTGGTAGATGGCCCTAACCATTTTGAGAAAGGTTCCTTTCATTCCCATCTTGCTGAGAGTTTTGATCAAGATTGAGGGTTAGATATCCTCTTTCAAATTTGTCAGTAATTGCATGAGATATTTTGCTGGACTCTCATTGGGTGCGTATATGTTTAGTGGTATGATTTTTCCCTATTGCACATATCTCTTGATTAGTACAAAGTGTACATCTTTGTCCCTTACAACTTTTCTGAGTCTATAATTTGTGCCATCTGATATTAATATGGCCACTTCAGCTTTTTTAAGGGTGATGCTTACTTGGATGATTTTCCAGCCTTTGATTTTGAGTCTCTGTTTGTTCTCACTATTCAGGTGTGTTTCTTGTAGGCAGCAGAAGGTTGAATTCATCTTTCTGATCCATTTAGCCATTCTGTGTCTCTTAACTGGTGCACTTAGTCCTTTGATGTTGAGGGAGATGATAATCATGGGATTTGATGTCATCCTGTGGTCTGTCTTGTCTTAAAGTAGATCTTTCAGCTTTTCTTTTAAAGCTGGTTTTGCATCTGTAAAGTTTCTGAGCTCTTGCTTATCCGTGAACATATGAATTCATCCTTCAAACCTGAACGTGAATCCGGCTAGTTAAAGTATTCTAGGTGAAGCATCCATTTTATTCAGTCTTATCCTGATATCCCACCATTGTCTTCTGACCTTGAGAGTTTCTTGTGACATGTCTTTGGTAAATTTTTAAGTATGATTCTTTGAATGCAATTTTCCTTTTTGATCTTGCAGCTTTCAGTATTCTGTGTCTATCTGCGGAATTTGTCATTGTGACTAGGATGTGTCTTGGAGTGCTTTTCTTTTGATATGTGCTTGCAAAGCTATAAATTTTCCTCTCAGAACCACTTTTGCTGTGTTTCATATATTCTGATAGTTTCTGTCTTCATTGTCATTTGTATCCAGAAAAGTTTTGATTTCCTCTTTGATTTCATCTTAGACCCACTGGCTGTTCAGTAGTAGGCTGTTTAATTTCCAGTTGTTAAAGTTTTTCTTTTGTGTCCCTTTGTAGTTCACATCTAATTTCAGAGTCTTGTGTCTCTTCTAGCTGGAACTCTTCAGGCATACAGAATATGGTTGCTTGCCATCTTTAGCTCTGGAAGTTTCTCTGTAATGATGTCCTTGACTGTTGATTTTTTGTGGGGATTTTCCTTGTGGGACTCTGGGACTCCAATAATTCTTATGTTGTTTCTGTTAAATTTGTCAAAGACTTCTATTTTTATCTGTTCACATTCCTAGAGTATTTTTCCAGGGTTTGATCATTTGCTTTAAGGTTCTTTCACAATTTCTTCTGCTGTATCGAATTGTTTTGCATCTCATCTTCCAGCTCGCTGATTCTGTCCTTGGCAGCTGTTACTCTGTTTGTGAAGCTTTGCATTGAGTTTTTAATTTCATCTACTGAGGTTTTCAATTCTATTATTTCAGTTTGAAGTTTTCTGATTGTGTTCTCTTCAGCTTGATCTATTCTTTCTTTGAGTTCTATGAACATCCTCCATATTAATACTCTAAACTCCTTGACTGAGATGTTATCTATGTGATTGGCATTCTCTGAAACATCAGAGCTTCCATCTTCATTCTCTATGCATGCTGTTGTCTGGTGTTGTTTCCCCATTGACACAATTGTAGCACCACTTTTGCTTCATGTTGTGGAGGGGTTCATGGATTGGGAGATGTGTGTGGTCATGAAGTGGAGCGACCAAGCACCTACCTGTTCAGTGAACAATGATGAGATCAAGTTGATAACGTTTGCTGGGGACTCTCTGAGCCATCTCCCACAGGGATCAGAAGGCCAAAAATGGAGTGGTGCAGGGTTTTATAAAGGCAGCAGCAGGAGATGGGACCACCTTTGGGCTGGACTGCCTACCTGGTCTGTGAACAATGATGAAACCAAGTTGATAAAGTTTGCTGGGCACTCTCTGAGCGATCTCCCGCAGGGACCTGAAAGCCTCTGTGATACTTCTCATGACACTTTCTCTTCAACAGTGCAGTGAAGTCAGAGCTTATTTTTAATTCTGAAGTTAGTTAAAGGTCAAGATTGCCCTTCAACTATCTCTTAAAATGTGTATTTCAATATAAAATGGATACCCAAATCTCTATGTGCATGTTATAATTATTATGTGCATGTCATAATTCTTTGCAATGGTTAAGACAATAAGAAATCATGTGGTGATAGAGATGAGAAATGAAATGGAGAACAAAGTTAAATATTTTTGCGTTTAACACCAGTAAGTAAGTGTTCTTGGTAAGGATACTATGAGAAGAGACACCAGAGACTGACTGACTGGAGGGAAAGGAATTCATCAAGGAACCTCTTAACAAGCAATGATGCTATTATGGGGATCATGACGAGATACTCCCATGAAAATAATGATGGCCCAAGAGAAGAAACTAGACTGACAAAGCAGTTTGGTGAAAAGGGATGTTTTGGCCTGTGAAACTTTTTTTTTATACTCCCTCCGTCCCTCCATGAAACTATTTTTTTGTAGTCTCCTACATGGTCTCTTATACAGGTTCTTACACTATTGCTACATGAAATAACCCTAAAAAAACGAACCACCTATGACTAGTGTGCTACAGAAGAATCATCTTTCACCTTTGAGTCCCTCATTCCTAGTGGCCCAGGGTGTAGGAACTCTACTGCTCCAATTATACATGCTGTGATTCAGGCTGTTACTATCCATTCCCAGGAATGCCTAGATAATCTGTCAAAGTCAGGAGAAAATGCACAATGTATTTTCTGATTGGTTAAATTATGAACATCTTTCCATGTTAGGAAATCTCAAGCATAATACATGAGATAGCCATTCCAGCATTACAGGCATCCAAGGAAACTCTTGGCTGTATGGTCACTATTTACCATTGATTCTCATTCTCTCTTTGCCAGAATCATTCTCTGAAAACAAGGCTAGATAGAACAGGATTCAAAAAGAGGACTTCAACATTCCCAAATGCTGGTCTACATGCTGGTCTACATTCCTTTTTCTCACTTCCTCCTTTGAAGTGTAGTCAGAACTGGGAATATGATCACTATGATTATTAACAGTTGATTTTAAATTCTACAAAATTCTCAACCACACACCTACACCCCTCAGTCACTTTTGTGTAAACTCACTGGCCCATCTCCATGGATTCATGACTAATCTCGAAAGAGATGCAAGCCAAGTCACTAAAATTTATAAATACAATGATCTTCTAACTTAGCATTCTGGATGCACTCAGAAGAAAGGCTGGCATAGTCCCTGCCTAAGCCCTAGCAGCCTCAGTCACACTCCACAGACACTTCCAGAAAAAAAAATATCTGCAGAGAAACCAAACTGATGAAAATTCCAGATACATCGGTTTGGATGTTGAAAACTCTGGGGATGGGCAGCCTCTTCCCACCCCTTCACCTGTACTTTCAGAAGCCCCAACAGCCATATCCACTTCCTACAGCCACTGTCATGTAAACTTATGAACTCATTTCTACAGATCCTGGGGTTTTTTGTATGTGGCTTTGCCACAACTCAAAATTCTTCAATCCTGACATCCCAGTAGGAGCACATCAAATTAGATGAGAAAGTAGCATAGAAGTCAATTGAGCTCAATAAACGAAACAACACAGGAGGCTCAACTTGCAGCAAACAGCTTAGTTAATCCTCAGACAATAACTTAATGACCCCTTTGTGAGACATAACAATTTTCACAAATTTTCTTTTCCTGAAATATTGTTCAGTAATTCCATTAGCCAGTTAGTTGTTACAAGCAATATAAAATAAATTATTCTATGCCTGCTAATGGGGTAGGCTTGCCGGGATAGGGAGGAGTTGGAAAATAAGGGATAAAGGTGGAGGGAATGTTACACTGGTGGTGGAACTGGTGTTGGAACACTGAATGCAGAAACAAATGTATTATGAACAACTCTGTAAACCATGTTGTTGAAATAAAGTCATAAAAATAATGGAGCAGATGCATCTGAACTGGCCAGAGAAAATGCCCCATCAAAAAAAGAAGGAAGGAAGGAAGGAAGGAAGATAGGAATGAAAGAGGAGGGTAAAAGGAACAAAGAAAGGAGAGAAGGAAGGAAAGGAAGGAGTGAAGGAAGGAGAAAGGGAAGGAAGGAGGGAAAAAGAAGGAACGAAGGAAGAAAGGAAGGGGGAAAGAAGGGGAAAGGAAGGAGGGAAGCAAGAAAGGAAGGAAGGAGGAAAGGGAGGAAGGAGGGAAGGAAGGAAAGAGGAAATGAAGAAAGGTATGAAAAAGGGAAGGAAGAAGGTAAAGGGGAGAAGAAGGAAAAAGGTAGGGAAGGATGGAGGGAGGGAAGAAAGAAAGGAGGGAGAAGGGAAGGAAATAGGGAAGGAAGAAGGAAGGAAAGAGGGAAGAAAGGAGGAAAGGAAGGAGAAAAGGATGACGGGAAGGATGGAGGAAAGGAATGGAAGGAAAGGAGGAAGGAAGGAGAATGGAGGGAAGGAAAGATAGGAAGGAGGGAAGGAATGGTGTAGGAAAGAAGGAAGGAGGGAGGGATGGAAGGAAGGTGGCAAAGAAGGAAAAGGGAGGGAAGGAAGGAGGAAGAAAGGAATGCAAGGAGGGAGGGAAGGAAGAAACAAAGGGAGGAGGAAGGAAAGAGGGAACGATGGAAACAAGGAGGAAAGGAATAAGGGGAGGATGGAGGAAGGAAGGAAGGAAGGAGGTAATGAGGGTGGGAAGGAAGAAAGGAAGGAGGTAATGAGGGTGGGAAGGAAGAAGGGAAGGAAAGAGAAAGGAGGGTAGGAGGGAAGGAAGGAAGGAAGGAGGACGTGAAGAAAAAGGAGGGAAGGAAGGAGTAAGGAAGAAAGAAAGGAGGGAAGGAATAAAGGAAGGAGGGATGTAATTAAGGAAGGAGGGAAGGAAGAAGGAACAAAGAAAGAGAGGAGGGATGGAGGGAGGGATGGAGGGAGGGGTGGAGGGAAGTAGGAAAGGAAGAAGAAAAAAAGACAAAGAAAAAGAAATAGAAAATAAACCCACGCTAGAGTTCACTCTAGAAAGCACTAGGCCACTCTAGAGAATAATTTGGCTGGAAAGATGTTCAAAAAGTTTATGGTCCTTCCAGATGTCAGGGGGGTTTGATAGGAGAAATATTCTTCAGTGACATGTTTTCAAAGCTGGTAGATATGGGACTAACAATTGAGAGGCACCTCCAGGAGTTGATATTAGCTGATCCACATCTGGCATTTGGCAAGATGACAGGCACTTAGGTCTACAGGCATAACTAATTGAATTTGTACACAACCTTGTAAGCTTGGAAGAAGACCTTGAGTCTCAGTAGGAATTCAGCACAGTGAGACCAGAATAAGAAGTCCAGCTAACCACACCCTGGCAATTTCTGACCACTACACTATAAGCAAGTAAGTGGCCATTTTATGAAATCATTGCAACTAAAGTAATTTATTACAACTTATTAAAAATTGATAGTATATCCCAAGTATATCAGAAATTTACATGAAACTATGTGAAAATCCATACAACTTATTGGGGCTGGAGTGGTTGTGCAACCTGTGTAGGGTGTTTTGCCTTGTACACGCTAACCTAGGACAGGCCATGGTTTGATCCCCAGGTGTCCCATATGGTCCCCCAAGCCAGGAGCACTTTCTGAGCACATAGCCAGGAGTAATTGCTGAACCACCGGATGTGGCCCAAAAGCAAAAAAAAATAAAATAAAAATAAAAATTTATAATATATCTGAAGTATACTATAGTATGTTTCAAATATATCATAAGTTTATGTGAAACTATGTAAAAATCCATACAACTTATTAAAAATCTACTCTAAATACCCCAAATAGCAGAATGGAGAGAACTGCTTTGAAGTTTTATGTTCTTCATGTAAATATTAGTTGGTGCTGTTGGATGACTATAGTGCCAACATTTCAACATTTCTTCCATTTTGAGTTCCCTATCACTATCTCTATCTGAAACTCAATAACTCTAGTTATTCCTGAGGGAAGTCATTGTATACCATGTTTCAGTAATCTTGGATTTTTGTGGGGAAGGAGATGGAATGGTACATCCCATGTTTCTAAGAACTAATTTTCATTCAGTGTCAAGGACCTCCCAGTAGTGTTCAGGGGAACTGTATGAGATATTCGGTATCAAACTAGAGCTGGCCACATGCAAGGAAAACATCTTTATCTCTCAGAAGCACCTTTTCAATAAACTAATTTTTTCACTAATAATCATTATGCTTCAGAATATTGATTAGCTACATATCTCTATTTATATTTAATTGTAACCACTCTACAGTTAAAGATGCCATCCTAGCTCCAAAAATAGCACACTTCCTTTATTCCTCCTCGATGCCCTCTTCTGCCTTTGGGTCACCATCATGGTTTTCACTGAACCCAGAAGCTGGTTCTGTTGTCACTTGCCTGTTTGCTTCCAACTGTAAGTAAAGCTTCTATAAACATCTATGTGCAGATGTAAGTATAAGTTCTTAATTTATTAGTATAAATATCAAAGGGCTTGACTGCTGGATCATCATTTAGTTTTTTAAAAATAACTGCCAAAGTTTCAGATTGACTGCACACTATTTCATTCTTACAAACACTATATATGTGTTGCTTTATTAATCTCCATCCCAATCATTGCTGGTGTTCAGAATTTTTAGTCACTCTTCCAGGCAGTTTATCATGACTTCTTTAGTTTTCATTTCCTGGAGGGCAGGTAGTGTGGAGAATTTTTCCATATGTTTATTTGTCATCTATGTTCTCCCTTTTGGAAGTGTCTCTTTGGACAATATTTTAATTCTTTTGTTTGTTTGAGAGACATTCTTGGTGTGGGTAGGGTGGGTCAGGGAAAGAGTGAGAGAGAGAAGAGAGAGAGAAAGAGAGAGAGAACACACTAGAAAAGCTAGGTGAGGGCATTTAGCATTTTCTAAAGAGTCACATTATTAAAAAACATATGAGAAAGTGCTCAATTCACAGCTCATGGGAAAAATGCCAGTCCAGACCACAGTGAGAAACCATTAGACAACTAGTCAATGAACTAGAATTATGAAAATGCCCAAACACCAGTATCAGTGAGGGAAGAAAGTACTGGATGCACTTTTAATGCTGTTACAAATGTAAATTGGTAGCACTTTGGAAAATTATTCTAACAATAGCTATTTATGTTGTAATAGATATAATCCAAGATACAATAATTGCATTTAAGGTACATTACCTTCAAAATGCCTGTACAAGTACCTCAAGAGACACAGATGAAAATGTTTATAGCAACACTATCCTTTATTTTGTCATCCAGAAACAAATCAAAGTCCTATCAGGAGTATATTTGCTTAGATTTGGCACAGATATACACTGAAATGTTACGCAACCCCCAAAGTTTAGAAATACATTTCACACGACACATGGAATATCATAAACAACGTGGAATAGCAACAACAAAAAGAATGGTACATGCTTCCCATTATTTACGTAAGGTGAGTTCAAACTAGGAAGCAGCTGTAAAAGGGGATTAACAAGGATATACACTTAGGTAGTAAAGCCAAATGGAGACAAAAAGCAAACAAGGAAATGATTAAATAGAAGTAACCCTTGTGGGGCTGGAGAGGTAAGGTGTCTGCCTTGCAAGCGCTAGCCAAGGAAGGACCATGGTTCGATCCCTGGTTCGATCCCCCGGCGTCCCATATGGTCCAATTTCTGAGCACTTAGCCAGGAGTAACCCCTGAGCATCAAACGGGGGGGGGGAGAGAGAGAGAGAGAGAGAGAGAGAGAGAGAGAGAGAGAAAAGAGGAGAGAGAGAAGAGGAGAGAGAAGAGAGAAGAGGAGAGAGAAAAGAGAGAGAGGAGGAGAGGAGAGGAGAAAGAGAGAAGAGGAGAGGAGAGAGGGAGGAGAGTGAGAGGAGAGAGAGAGAGGAGAGAGTCACTATTCTGGGCCTCTGTCCACTGGGTGTGTCCAGGGGCATGTCCAGATTCAACTATCATCACAATGGGGGTATCCAAGAGGCGTGTCCAAGTCCAACTGCCATTATATCAACATTCCTAATGATTCTGTTTAAGGGGGATGTATTGATTTTATGGGGCATAAAGAATCTTAAGTGAGTTTACAATATTTTTATTACTCTCCAACATGATTCCAAAGGTATTATTCTCATAACTCATTGAAGTTTAAGCTTTCCTTTGTGCTATTTTTTTGGCATTTTGCTATATTTATGAAAAATTAATGTAAACTCTCTGATGACCATTTGCACTGCAATCCTAACCTTACTTCATTGTTTGGAATATGTCAAGCTCAGCCTGAATAATTTCCAATTCTTCACATCTAAATACTCAACAGCACTTGGATGGAGGTTTGAAGAAGACCTCAGAAAATGTTAAGGCACAAATGACTAAATAGCAACTGTGTGGAGTGCTGCTCTGACATTCAGAACCACATCTGAATGAACCATGACTAAGAAAATCAACAAAGCAAGAAGTTACATTAACTACTTACACAAGAACATCTGTTATTATATACAGTGCTATAAATATTCCAGAGATAGTTCCACATAGGGCCTGAGAGATTAAGTATGTGATTTTCATCCTCTTCAAAATGGTTAAACGTATGGGCCAATTAAATCTGAAATATTTTCATGGAATAATGGTTTGTTTTTAAATTATTAAAACTTTGTTTAAAGCAATATTTTCTTTTTTGCAAGCTTTGGTACTTAAGTGGATATTAATGTCTAAGCAAATACTGAATCATTCGTTATACAGCAGAAACTAAAGCTATCTCTTTTTAATAAAGGATGTTACTGTCAACCAGCTGTTATTATCAACTATCAGCAATATAAAATGACAGCTGGTTCAACATTAAGAAATATTTCTATATCCTGTGACTGTATTGGAGGAACAAACAGAAATTTAGCTTTATAGTATTTATTTCTTTTCAGGGGAAGGAGAGAAAATATCTAAAGAATATGCTGTACAAGAATATATACCATACATAGTTACTAAAAATTAAGATATGATACTGAAAAGATCTGTTGAAACTTTCAAAGCAAATCAATCCTATTACTATCATCAGAAGATCTGATAATAGGTGATTGAAAAGGTTTCCATTCTGGTACATAAATCAATCACCTTCCAATAATGATCTTTAATTCTTACTGCAAATATAAGTAGGCTGAAAAAATACAGATATGATACAGAACTCAGTTGTTCCATTTTCTAATCCATTGCATTTTAGCATGGTTTCAAAAATTAATGCCCTTTAGGGGTAAAAAAAAACACCGTATAAACTAAAGACCTCTGGTATGTGAATTCTTTCCTTATTGCTCTATGGCCTTTATTTTCCTGGTTAAAATGATGATTATTAAAATCACCACATTTGGTAGTCCAGCTCAGTGAGGTAGTTCCTTACCTTTCACCATTTTTGTCATTTTTGCTTCTAAACTTTCATTGGCAAGGAAAGAAGAGTGAATTCATAGTGTCTGTCCACATGAAGTGTCATATGACTCTGGAACATTCTATGAATGTTCTATGTGGTTCAATGAACCACTTTCACTTGGCCCAAATCTACTGAGGTGGTACTCCTGGTATCAGTTTTAATATCTGACTTGAAAATTATCTGATAAGAGCAGCTACTTTTTTACATACTATATATAACGTGCTTTAAGACACCTGAATGAATTATTTTTATTTATAAAAAAAAACAGAACGAAAAAAATTGCCTTCCATTTTCCATAATTAACTATGGTTAAGTACCTAGACTTTCAAGGATTCAATGAAGTTAATGAGTGACACTGTTAATTGTATCAGTAAGAAAATTGGAAGCTGTAACAATAGACTGTAGGATATAAATGTCATTTAATATAATTTTTCTTTTCTGTGTGCATTATTTTCTCTCAAATCCACATTGAAGGCCTGGACACTTCCACACATCTTCATTTATTGACATTTCCACTTACATTTTTGTTAAGTTTCCTGCTGTTCCATAGGTTTACAAAGGCAAGGACTATTGTTATTCTATATTATATTCTATTAATGTTGATAGTGAAAGAATGTATTGAATATTTGTTAAATCTGAAATGCAACTAATAGGTGAAACTAATACTTGAGATTACAGGGAAAATCAAGCAATCCTTGGCATTTTTTATAGATTTGAAATAAATTTTAATAATGAAAAAAGCATAAAGACAATGGTAAAATTCAGTGGCCAAATCTACACAGCAATTATCTCTATTCAATAGGAAAATAGCCAGAAAAGAAACTGAGCTTAATGTATGGCCTGAAGAATTTTAATTAGCAACTTGATGGGTTTCTGCCATCCTTAAAAGAGATATCAATGAGATGTGGAAGAAGTTGGCAAATAGGGTATGTTCTCAAAGCGGAGTAATATCTGAAGCTTTCCATTTGCAACAGTGTATTTTGAGAGACTTAAATCATAAGGACTCTCCTTAAGCAGCGTTGTTTTTTTTTTTTTCCATTGAAAAATCCATCTGGGGGTTGGAGCACTGGCGCAGTGGTAGGACCGTTGTTTGTTTTGCATGCGACTGACCTAGGACTGCCCATGGCTTAATCACCCTGGTGTCCCATATGATCCCCAGAGCCTGAAGTGATTTCTGAGCACAGAGCCAGGAGTAACCCCTGAGTGTCACCGGGTGTGGTCCCAAAACAAAAATAAACAAGACAAAACAAAAATTCATCTGGAAACATGCATAGGCCTCCCTTTCAGGCTCTGTGAGCTCTTACGTATGTACAGGACCTTATAAGATTAAGATAAGAGGAATCTCTCAAACCCAAAAATGCACCAGCTGATTAGGAAGCGGCAAGGCTAGTCTTTTCCCCATCTTTTCCCCAGATGCCGGAGTCATGGGCTCACAATGGCATAGTCCAGTTGAAATATTAGTAGACAAAATACAGTTTTACAAGAAAATGGCAAATGAATTCAGAAGTTTTCACAGAACAATATGTAGATTATTAAATTTTTATTTAAAGAAATGTTTTCTTTTAGCCATTAACATGCTAATGTTTTGTTGTGATTTTGGTTTGGGCCATATCCCAAACTTACTCAGAACTTACTCCTTGCTTTGTACTCAGAGATCACTCCTGGTGTGGCTCAGGATGACTATATGGAGTAATGAGGATCAAACCCAAGGTGGTCCAGTGCAAAGTAAGTGTTTCATCCACAGTACCATCTCTCCAGTTTTTAATAATGATATGATATATTAACTTAAAACAAACTAAGTGATGCTTATATCATGACAAGTCTAGTTAATAAAATATGTGATCAATTAAATTGTGTGATATATGTGACATATTAAATTGAATAGAGTGACTGCATAGAATTAAAAGGATTTTTCCAATGGATATGTTTATTTTTATAATCAGAACCATGTTTAGAGGTAGGGCACCAGTTGGTTCTCAGGAATATCTCCTGGCTCTGTGCTCAAGATCATTTCTGGAGGGAATTGAGGGACCATGCATAGTGCCTGGAATGTGTCCCAGATTGGCCACAAGCAAGGTAAGCACCTTAACTGCTGTATTCTTATCCTAACATGGTTCAAACTATTTTTAATTATGATTATATATCAGCTATTGAAACCAATCATTTAACAGAGTACTGAAAAGATAATATTGGGAAACAGAATCAATGCAAAAGGTCATGGAAATTAAGTCTTTTCTGAGGTTTCTCCAAAAGAAACCCATTAGTGGCATTGGCCCATAATCTAAAAATACAGGGAATCCATTTTCAAACAAAAATAGAGTATTAATGTCCTTTATCCAACATTTTTTTTGTTTATTTTTGGGTCACACCTATTTGATGCTCAGAGTTACTCCTGGCTAAGCGCTCAGAAATTGCCCCTGGCTTGGGGGGGACCATATGGGACGCCGGGGGATCGAACCGCGGTCCCGTGGTCCTTCCTTGGCTAGTGCTTGCAAGGCAGACACCTTACCTTTAGCACCACCTCACCAGCCCCATATTCAACATTTTAAAAGAGATTTTAAGAAGCAGTCTTTGGAAATATTTGCTATTGAGATCAATGCTTCCTGTGTGTTTGTGCATATGTTTGCACTTGTGTGTACACATGTGTATGGCCTTTCCCTGCTGGCAGCTGAGCATCTGTAATTTATTAAAGTTCAATGACATCACCAGCTCTGGCCTTTGGAACCAAAGACTCTCTGACAAGTGCTATCTATCAATCTTTTAATTTGCTAAAATCCCTTAATGAGGACTAATAACCCTTAATATTCATTCTCTTGACAAACAAGCCATCTTATATGAATAGAAGGTCAACACTCTTGGAGGCAATTTTCACAATGTTTTTTTTTTTTTCAGATTTTAATGGCTGCTGAAGTCCAGTGACGATAAGTAAACACACAAACTATGTCTGCCCATCCCCCACCCTCTGCCATATTCTTCAGATGCACTTTATAAATAAAGTAAATCCTGGAACACTCTGTGTGCCTTTCATTGTCTATCTTCAAGAGACTGAATCAATAACTGGCACTTGAAAGCTTAAATTCTGGGGCAACATAGATTATATTGATGGCCTAATAGGCCTAAGAATGGGACTCACTAGTAAGACTTCTTGTCTTAATGGTGTCATTGGGGACAACGTTTTTCTACCTTCATAATTTTACCACTATTTTGTCTTCTTCCTGGTTCTTCCCCTGAATGATCTCAGTATTGGTGTTCCTGTGTATGGAAACCTTATTTGTTGGTCCCTACTATGTTTGATCAATCTTCACATTCCAGATAGTCCTTGACTGTTTGTTTCCCGAATACAGATTTCCTTAGCCATATCCTTTCTCTATGCACTGCAAGCTGCTTCTCCCATCAGGGAATGAACATGACACTTGAGAATCAGGCTATGCAATGCAAACCATCAAGGCCAAAAACCAGAGTGCAAGACACTGTTTCTGAAAGTGACCCCCACCTGACAGGTGAGCAGTTAGGTGTGCAGATTCTGGAAGCAGACCACTGGGTTACAATCCGTCTCTCACCTGAGATTGTTAATAGCCTGAATAAAAATGAACTCCTTCACAACTCTATACCTGTATCTCCCTCTGAGAAAATAATGTCCAAAGGATTATTTGGGAATTCTAAGAGATTGCATATAATGGGTCTGATACATGACCAGCACTGGGTAAGTAGATCTACGAATTGGCTAACCTACAAAGGCAAAAAATATGCAACATCCTCAAGAGCAAGAGAAATTAGAGATAACCAGATATTCTATCAAGAAGGAAGTCTGAGAGCAACAACTGTAGAGAAAAGTGGATATAAGGGTTTAATTCAAGATTTAAGCTCTGAGTTTATAATTCAGTGTTAAATCTTTGCACTGTTAAAACCAAGAAAGCAGTGGCATAAAGTCTATGCCAAGGAAAAAGCAAGACACAGCTTTAAGCATATTAGAACAGGTAAAAATAACTCTTAAAACTCACCCATCAAAATGGATCATTAGTTCTAGGGCACTAGATGAAGAAGAGTGTAAATATGGTAAAAAAAATCAATGTTCTGTGGGTTGAAGGCATTTTATCTGGAGGGCCATAGGGTTATTTGGACTGTCCTTTTTCTTGAGTCACATAAATCTATCCTAAAGACTGCTGAGCCACTAATCTCACTAAAGTGCAGCTATGATCATCAGCCAATTTGTCTTTTAAAGCCTTAGAATGAATTAGATAACATGCCATACTTTTAGCACAACAGTATCATATACTCCAACTTTACTACCCAGCCTCTATCGTCTTATATTTCCACCTGAATTTAGTACTTTAAAGCAGACTCTGTTTCCTAACTCTATATTTTTGCCCATTTTGATGCCTTCTTTCTGGTCCTTCCACTTTCTAAATCTATTGTCATTCTAAAGATCCTTCAAGGCCCATACTAAGCACAATCTTATTCAGCAGCAATAATACTTGAATTTAGTAGGTGGAGGTCCAAAAATCAAGGTCCTATTTATTGTCATTATCAATGACACTTGAAAATCATATCAGTGTCATCTCTTAGAAGTTGGAGCTCCAGAAGACACTTTTCTCAAGAACAAAAGCAAAGTCTCATGGGACCTTCTTCACTTTTATTTTACTTAAGTATAACTCACTAGTATAAATTTTCCCCCTTTAGTGAATGCTTCTAAGAGTTTTGTCAAGTGCTTTTTTAAAAGTATCATCACCAATTCAAGATATAAGACAGTTTCATAACTCCAGAGTACTTTAAAGTGCTTCTTGACGTTCCTCTGCAGTCAACTCTACCCCATCCACAGAACCTAGTAATCAGTGACAAATTTTCTGTGTGTATGGTTTAGCTTTCTAAGTTGTTTCCATAGCATGGCTTCATATTGTATTTCTTTGGGAGACAGAGTCCTGCTGCTCAGCAGGTCAGGAAAAACATCTATCTAGAATCCAAATGCATGGAAAGACTCTATATTTCCTTTAACTTCTAGGACTCTGATAGAGTTAGCAAAACTCCTTTATGAGATTTCCGGAAACCCAATGGCATTGGAAGATTTAAAGCTTCCCCCATGTCCACTCTGGCAAATTCCACAATGAGTATTTACTGAATGCAAGATAAGTTATTTATGACAACTTGCTTTTCTTTTTAATCCTCTAGTGATGATATTAGATTGATCTTTATTGTATATCTAGGTAGGTGGCACGGGTTTAAAATTTCATTTAATCACAAAGCAAGTATACTCAAATAGTTGTTAAACAAAACATATTTAGAATTAACAATTAGAAGCACAAATTAAAATAAATACCGCAGGAAGACCAGGGATATCGTATAGGTGTTAGAGCATATGAATTGCATGCATCGGACCCAAGTTCTATTCCTGAGCACCACTTTAGATGTGCCCTTGAGGCTTCTGAGGAATGCCAGGCATCCCTGATGGACCCCAAAACTTCAAAGCAAGAGTATCACTGGATCCTATGGCCCTCACATTGAGTTGCTCAAACTGGTTGGCCAAGAATTACTTAGACTAGCCCTTGTGTACTTCCAGGAAGTTCAATCAATCAAGCAACCCTATTGGAAGTTAGCGTGTTGCTGGCAAGTATTTTAACACAGCTTCATCTCTATAAGACCTAAAGTCTATATTGGAGACTAAATTTTTATTGATAAAAGAGTTAAACAGTCATCACATAGAATAGGGGCAGTGAACAAGTTCGACACAAAGAGCCAAAATTTTAAACTGTGAGAGTCAGAGAGACACACCACGCAGTGACCTGCCAAAACAGACACACACAAAAGCATATAATTTTAACAATAATCTATTAAACACATATTGCATTTTGCCATTTTGAGTGAGGGTCAAAATCCTGCAGTGATGGTGAGG
The DNA here is from genome assembly GCA_004027635.1 of Crocidura indochinensis. Classification (NCBI taxonomy): domain Eukaryota; kingdom Metazoa; phylum Chordata; class Mammalia; order Eulipotyphla; family Soricidae; genus Crocidura; species Crocidura indochinensis. The sequence continues at coordinate 24,050 of PVKC010001051.1, forward strand.
GTGTGCTGCGTCCTCCACACTAAGAACTAGTGGCAAGATGTGACCCAACATGTGACAAACGGGTTCCCCCCCAACCCCCCTTGCTGGCCCATGCAGTTGTTTCCGAGGGATGGGAGACAGGAGGACGCAGCCTGGGGGCGGGACTATGCGCTCGGAGATCTCAGAGGTCCCTCCTCAGAAGCAGCAGAACAAAATCCAAACTTGGCAAAGAGCCACAGTATACAAAATAATGATAAGGGGCTAAGAGCCGCATTCATTTTGGCTGGGAGCCGCATACGGCTAGAGAGCCGTGTGTTCGCCAACCCTGATATAGAAGAAAAACTATTTAATGGGAACACCTTTTAGATGATCTAAACAGGATCCAATCCTTCAGAAAACATGAGGGATCACCCTCATTGTACCAAAAAAAATTCTCAATGCAGTTAGTAATCCATAATAATAAAAAGAAAAGATTAATAATAAACCAATACTCTTCTGTTAGAAGTCTTCCCTGGATATCACATTTTAAAAAGTACTTTGTGGTCTTATTGAGACATTAAAATGTTGAACAACTGATTTTGATCTGGGAAGCAACTGTTAGCCAAAAGCTAGCCTCTGTAGTAGTGGAAAGATGGCTAGTTTCCACTAACTTTACTCTTTAACATCTGAGTTCTGGGAGTTCTAATATCACAGTGTAAGAAATATAATTATAAGGGCCAGAGAGATAGCACAGCAGTAGGGCATTAGCCTTGCAAGCATCCAACCCAGGACCAATGGTGATTTGAATAATGGCATCCCATAAGGTCCCATGCCTTGGTTGACAAATTAAAACAATATTTGGTTATTTTGAGATCAATTTTGACATGGCATTTAATGTGAAATACTAAAACTTCCCATATTCTTATTAAGTTGATTTCTTCCATTTGTGCCAGGAGTCCCAGCCAAGAAATCAAGAAGAAAGTAAATCTAAACATTTCTTGGCTACACTACATTCCAAAATTACCTACTTGGCACCAAATCCATGTCCCATTCATACCTATCACATTCCCCAAGAAAAACACTTCAACTAATATGATAATTTGTTTTAGGTGTGCTTCCAAATTAAAAAGGCATTTGGTTCCCTCTTCCTTCTATAATGTAGGCATTGTTAAAGAACCCAAATCTTTACTTATAGCTGGCCATTCATCTCGAAATAGCCATGATAATTAAAAAACAAAACATCAAATTGTTGAATCAAAGATTCTTACTTGTTGGGAAAGTTTCTATAAAGAGAATAAGTCAGGTTTATTCATATCAAAAGCTAATTATAAGTTACCAATAAAATAATAACCAAAATCCACCTTATGTACAAATTATTTTTGTAAGAGATGTGTTTGTTTATCAAATACAGTTCTATCAAGCCATCAGTCTTAAAAGTTTCTTTCAGCCATCTTCAATTTCCATCCATTTTCCATTTCTATTTCCTGCCCTCTCAACTGGGTTTTAGGCTGAGAATACTGGGCATATTTTGAACCACCAGGAGCATGTATAGATGCCTAGGGTGACACTATTCTTTTCCTTTACTCCTGGACTACTTCACAGCTCCAATGTCACTGTACAACCTAATAAACTGAATTTCAGAGAAGGAGCCCACACCTGGTAGTGCTCAAGGGCTATCTCTATCTCTTTCCTCAGGAGCAACCCCTGGCTACATTCAGGTGTCCATATGTGGTGCTGAGGATCAAACTAGGGTCACATGAATGCAACCACTTAAAGGCAAATCTTGCCTCCTGGACTATCTCTCCAGCCTGATATACTTTTTACCTCATATACTTTAATATAGAATCTCAAATCCAAAATGTGTCAAACATTATTGACTGAGATCACCAGGTAGAATATTCATGTCTGGGGCCAGAACAGTGGTGCAGCAGTAGGGCGTTTGCCTTGCAAGCAGCTGACCTAGGATGGATCCCGGTTTGATCCCCGGTGGCCCGTATGGTCCCTCAAGCCAGAAGCGATTTCTGAGCTCAGAGCTAGGAGTAACCCCTGAGCATCACTGGGTGTGCCTCTCCACCCACCCACCTACCCACACCCCCCCCACACACACACCCACACACACACACACACACACACATACACACACACACACACAATATTCCTGTCTACATAACTCTTCTTTAAATTTACTCAAGTGACTCCCTTCTTTTGAGCTGAGGAAATAAACCAGTGCTGGACTGGGCCTCAACTGTTGTGTGAAAAGTTTCTGGGTTGATAGGAATTTTCACTCAGGTATACCTCCCTCAAATGTCTGCATATAGAGTGTCACATCAGATTTCAGCAAAAGCCCTCACTTTACTATGGTATTTCCCAGTGTGCACTCATATGAACAGAAATCACATCATCTTGACACTCTCGAAAACCCATATGTTTGCAACGCTTTTCAGAGCCATGGATTTGAAGGCAATGTTCTTCGCTAATGCAGACATAATTACTCCATTATTATATAAAGAAAAGAAATATTCTGTTCAGAGAAACCGATTCCAGTTAACCCAGGGAATGCAGCAACTACTGCTTTGAACAAAGAGCACATGTGGAAGTACCTTCTGACCTAAACCAGACTCTCCACCATTCTAAAGTTTGTCTGTGTAGTAAAAGGCATTTAAAGCATTTAAAGCAATTGCAATGCTCTTTCTTGGACCCTCAATAATTAAGGGCCTCTAAGTACTGAACAGAGCTGAAGGAGTGAGGTAGGAGTGCAGTAGTAAACAGGCAGGAAAAGTCATAAACCTAAAGCTTAAAATGTTAAAATAAATTTAAAAGTGTCACGAATTTTGGGCATTAAGACTAATATCTGAATAGCATAGGTCCAAGATACAGAAATTTGCAGATGCCAAATAAATGAAAATTGTCAATACTGAGAGAAAAATTAAAAGCATGGAAAGATATATAGCAGAAGGTACAAATAGTCTATTCTTATGTCATTTTTCGACCTGTATTGTGGGACTGAAGCAATAGCACAGCCATAGGGAATTTGCCTTGCATGTGGCTGACCCAGGACGGACCATGGTTTGATCCCCCACATCCCATATGGTCCCCCGAGCCAGGAGCGATTTCTGAATGCTTAGCCAGGAGTAACCAGTAAGCACCACTGGATGTGGCCCAAAAACCAAAAATAAAAACAAACAAACAAAAAAGAAACTGTATTGTATGGCATATTAATGTTCAATGTGCACTCAATCTTAATAAATATAGCTAAAAGATAATGTCCTCTGATGCTTTATAATATTTCATCATGTATAATTACCCAAAGTCTATGAAAACACACTTGAAAGTTGAATCATGAAGAGCACTTTTTTTGTGCTAATTGTGCAATTTAATCTCCGTGTATACCTTTGGGAGGTTTTTATATCCTTACTGTCTACTGTTGAGTGAATTTTAGTCCCATTCTTGAAGCAATATCTATAGCAAAATTATTTCATCTGTTTTTGACAGTCAAAAACAAATATTCTAATGATGCAGAAAGCAATTTTACAGGAAGCTGTTATTCTATCAATTTCCGTGACACTTCTAGATTTTGTTTTTGACACTTTCTCAAATAAAAGAATATTTAATATAATTACTTGGCATGAATCTCTCTCCTTTTTTCCCTCCTTTCCTTCTTCACCAGTATCTCTATTTCCAAGTCCATCCCTCTCAAGAACAATTACAATGTAGTATCTACCCAATTTTACCATGAACGGGAAATGTAAAATAAAGTGACATCTCCAAAATATAAAAACTTAATAAAGTTCTATACATTATATTAATTAAAAAAAACCAGTCTAGGGATCCGGGAGGTGGCGCAGGAGGTAAGGTGCCTGTTGCCTTGCCTGCGCTAGCCTAGGACGGACCACGGTTCGATCCCCCGGTTCCCATATGGCCCCCCCATGCCTGCCAGGAGCGACTTCTGAGTGCATAGCCAGGAGTAACCCCTGAGCGTCACTGGGTGTGGCCCAAAAACCAAAAAAAAAAAAAAAAAAAAAAACCAGTCTATACCCAGAGATGAAGTTCTGGGTTAAAATATTTGCCTTCATTGAATAAAGTTCTACATTTAACCCTCAGTATCTCAAAATAAAAATGACAAAATAAAGGGTCTATATTTCTATAACAGGTAACAAATAAATTGCTGATGCTTAAAAGACATCAAATTATGTCACTGATGAAATAATATTTCTTCAAATTAAAATAGCATCACTAATTCTATTAAATTATTAAAATAGCATCATTAATTCTTTTAACTAAAGTTAAAAGAAATGTCACTTTAAGGTGATAATTGAGGCCATACTCAGAGATACTCAAGGCTTACTCCTGGATCTGCATGGAAGAATTGCTCCTGGAAGACTCATGGGGGATGCCAGGGATCAAACTTGGGTCAGATGCATGCAAGGCAAGTGCCCTACTCACTGTACTATCCCTGTGGTTTCAGTAGTTTCAAGATCTGTTCCACTTCAATCAGTATTGAATCCATCATTTATGGCTCAATATGTCTAATTTTTCTAAGAATAAAATGCTACATATGTAATAATATTCATTATTTGTCCTCACATTTTATCAAATATTATTTTGAAGTTGATTTAAAATGTAAATTATTTATTTTAATTTTTTCTCTGTTAAAAATAAATGCAAAATATTACAATAAAAAATTGAAATGAATTTTTGAATTATGCATAAATCCTGCTTTTCTATAAGAATAAATCTAGAGGACATGCGGTTGGGATATCATCAAGTTCAGCACAGCAAAAAAAAAAAAAATCAATGAACTTCTTTGTTTTTTGTTTTTTGGTTTTTTTTTGGTTTTTGGGTCACACCCGGCAGTGCTCAGGGGTTACTCCTGGCTCCATGCTCAGAAATTGCTCCTGGCAGGCACCGGGGACCATATGGGGCACCAGGATTCGAACTGATGACCTTTTGCATGAAAGGCAAACGCCTTACCTCCATGCTATCTCCCGGGCCCCGAACTTCTTAATAATCCATCAGTCTGGCTCTATGTTGGGTCTAATAAAAGGAAACTTCTGGAGAAACAGTAACGGTTTAGTCACTGACAATTTTGACATGCTTATCAATCTCATGTCTAATATTAAGTCAGTTTCAATTCCAACAGATACTGCACAATGGGACACCCATGTGCAAAGGAGAGAAGGGCTTTAAGAAGTTACATGCTGCTATGTAAAATACAATACCTGCAGCAAAAATGAAAATCCATATGGTGTCTTCAGGCTCTAGAGCCAAATTCTCTCACACATTGGGAAGGTGGGCTAGGGATTAGAGGGCATGGCCAGAGGTCATTTTCATGGCCAAAGTCAAATTTGGAGCAGGCAGGGTGCAGGACTTCTGCCTTCAAATGTTGTTAGTTAAATTGCTGTCAGTTGTTTCTCTACACATCCATCTCCTTCAAGAGCCTTTGTTTGTGTTGAAATATGAACTCACATCTATGAACAAGAGTACCAGGTGCTAATAGAATCTTAATCATGTTGGACAATGACTTTCACAGCATCTATATTTGTGAAGGCTGAGGTTGAGAAAACTTGTTTTTTCAATTCTTCACTTTGTCCTTATGCTGCTCTGTGTCATTTTATGGATATGAGAACCCTAAGATCATTTAAAGCTCATTAGAAGCTCTTTAAGCAGTTGAGCTGAAAGCAGGTAGTCAGGAAATTTAAAAAGCTAAATGAAGGGAGGAATCAAGAAAAAATGATGTGAGGTGCTCTGAATATTTTGACTGAAAATAAAACTTTTCTATTTGCTTTTGTTCTGAGGTTGAAGCCAGATACCTTTTGAGTTCACTTCCGTGGACTTGTGGGCTGCTCTGCTGCTCCAAAGTTGGATGCTTTGTTTCTTCTTGAACATCTCCAAAGTGACTTTCTGTAAGCCAGGGAAAACTAGGAAGTTAAGGTGCTCAAACCTTTATTCCAAAGAAGATCTTATTCTTCACAAGTTACTGGGAGGTAATCTCTATACCCTTAGATTACCCTGTCTGATACAAATGTTAAATCCATCAAAATAGCTTAAACCAACAATGCAACATGCAAATTAGTCCTCTGCTTTGTTCTTTCACCAGAGCTCCTAATCAGTGTATTAGTTTGACAATAGTGAGGCCTGGAGAGTGCACATGAGAGATTGTACCTCTAGGACTGCAGGATCCCACCAGAAACTGAACATTCACTTCAAGTGAATGTCACATACTATTTCTGGGAGGAAAAGGATGTCTATATACTCCTTAGAGAAAGTTAAAACACTACTATGGTCTTTTTTACTAAAGTTGATCTACGTAATTTCACTGTAAAACTATAAGGATAGTGTCCTTTTTAAAAATATCTTGTGAATCATGACTGCAGAAGTAGATGTTCCAAAACAAAAGTGAGAACTTAAAGATACAAAACAAACTGATATGGCATAAATCTAGATTTTTTTTAAAAAATCTTTCTTTATTAAAGATATATATATATATATATATATATATATATATATATATATATATATATATATATATATATATATATATATTCTCACAAAAATTTTAGTCACTTTTTTTTAATTTTTTTTTAAGTTTATATATTTTTTTTTATTTACATTCATTTATAAGAAGACTAACTCTAGAGTTTGTATGTTTTTTGCAATTACTGCTTACTGATTCTTAGAAACATTAATTTTCTCCATTAATGAGTTTTACATCCAATATATTAAAAAGAAATTCAAAAGCAAAGTGCTTTCTCTATTGTCTGGAAGTAGAAAATAGGTTGTTTGGATATTTAAAAATTCTCTTTTCTGGGACTTTGACCAATGGATTCTGGTAACTTGATAAGAAATTGACAGATAACATTTTATCATCAAAAGAGACAGTGTTTTGTTTCAGACACTTGATGGCTTAAAATGATTAAACAGAAAATTCTTTAAGTACCTATAATATATCAATCATTAAGATTAAAAAGGAGCTAAAAACAAAGTATTTTTAGCTGAGGGTGACAAGGATGAGTAGATTCTACAGTGAAAGTGCTGAAATGATTAGAGATTGGAGCCCAGGTGATAGCATGGAGGTAAGGCGTTTGCCTTTCATGCAAAAGGTCATTGGTTCAAATCCCAGTGCCCCATATGGTCCCCCGTGCCTGCCAGGAGCAATTTCTGAGCATGGAGCCAGGAGTAACCCCTGAGCACTGCTGGGTGTGACCCAAAAACCAAAAAAAAAAAATGATTAGAGATTATGTACTATGAACACATATTTCTGACAAATGGAAAGTCTTTAAAAGAGTTCGTCTCTTGAAATTTGAGATAGTTTTTCTAGATATAAATGAAGGTAACTCAGCCAAAATTTTATCCATGTTGTTTTTCTAGATATAAATGAAGGTAACAGAGGTAAAATTTTATCCATGTATGGTTTTCTAGTAATACTGCTTTTGACCTCCTAGATGATTTTTAAACAATACATATCATGGATATAGACAACTTATGTGAGGCATTGAGAGAAAAAAACAGAACTTCCTGTCAATGGTAGGAGAGAACACTTGACAAACAGAGTTCATGGACTTTCATCATGAGGGAGGCTTACAGAAGACATTGACGTATAGATGGGGCTTGGGGGTGATTTCAGTGGAATAACTGATCAGACCCCCTGTGTAGGAGTAAAGACAACTAAGATATATTGTGCTTTTATGACTTCTGGAGGGACATCAGGACAATAAACTGCAAAACAATGTTACCTATAACCTGGAAGCAAGCAGGATGACTTCAAAGGTTCCTATGAGACAACTCATAGCCACTAACTTTGGAAACAGAACCAGACAGTTGTTTATTTGTAAGAAGTCAAGGGCTATAGTTAATACATGTAAACTAACTAAAAAATCTATTAGTTGCTGTATTGGGAATAAATAGAGGGTGAAATTAAAAAGTATTATATCTTATTTAAGATATCAGTAATGTGATATATTTGAGGATCATAAATATATCCAATTCAAATAATACACTTTCTACTAATGAACAATGGACAATTTTCAGTTTGGAGCAATTGTGAAAATGCTGTATGAACTTTTCATGCAGGGTTAGGCCCACACCCAGCAATGTTCAGGTGTTATTCCACACTGTACGCTCAAAAATCACAAAAAGCTCAGGGGACCATATGGAATGTTGGGAATCAAACATGGGTCTACTGCATGCAAGGCAAGCACCCTACCTGCTGTACTATTGCTCTGGCCCCTCTATGAACTTTTATGAATATTCTTTTAAGATTTATTTTTATGAACAAATGTTTTATTCTCCTTGGGTAAATGTCAAAGAGTAATTTTGTATTATCATGCACAGGGAATGCTTAGTTTTCTAAAAAAACTTCCCACGTTATTTTTCAGATTAAACTATAGATAAACATACCTTTAATAAATGAGTTTCTGCTGTTCTCCATTTGGTGTATACTTTGTAATCAAGTCATCCTTGTGAGTCTGCAGATATTTCATTTTGTATTGAATATTCCTTTCATAATAATGTTACTTTTCTAGTAATAACATAAACTGTGTGGATTAACTATTATGTAAGAGCTCTTCTCAAACCATTTAGCTTTATAACTGACATGCTCATCATTTATTGAAATATAGGAGTTATTATATGTTGCATATATATTCTTTGTCAAGTAAATGTTCTAGAAATGTTTAATTTCAAAAATAAAATAAAAAGTGGAGAATTTTGTGTTGGGAAATGTAGAGAAATTAAAATGATCTTTATAGAGAAATTGGTATTGAGCTATTCAGAAAATAAAACAAGCATACATAGATCAAGCACTAAAGGCTCAACCTTTAGTGCTAGATGAACATCTGGAGGCCAAAAAAGAGCCCAGAATATTTCAGCACTATATATAGAAACAAACAATGAATATATCAAGTACATGTATAACAACTACTTGGTCATTGCAACATTCCTCCCATTAGTACTTACTGTAAAATTTTCTTTGGAGTTAGCTTGTTTATAAAAAAGCCATAAAAGATAGATTTTCAAGATTAAATAGGCTTTCCTCTATTTCAGGTAGGTATTGAAAAACGATACAAAGTAAGATATTCTTAGAAGGTACTCTGGACCTTCAGGGATAGCACTGCCAAAAGAGATCATACATATATGTTTCCTTTGCAGCACTCAATCTAAAAATGGAGTTAATACAAAAAAGTATCATATAACTTATCTATGAGCATATGACCGATTAGTTGTAGAGCTAAAAGAGCACCAATATTCTTAGACAAGAGATCAAGCTAAGAAAACAATGTGACGTCGATAACTTCAACCCCATTTCTATCCCAGCTAGCCAGCTGGCAAAATAATTAATTCCACTGGGATTAATTCTCAAATAGTCCCATCATCACAATACAGGGAAAGTGCTATCATTTAGGGCTAGGGTATAAAGGGAATTTGATCATATAATAAGAATAAGCTAGTCATCTAATTATGCATTAGAGTATGTCATTACTATTTTAGTATATGTCATATTCTTTTTGAAAAGTTACCTTTGATATTTCACCACAGATTCCATTTTGAAATGAAGAGTCAAATGTATTTAATTAAACATATTTGGTCACACTATTCTTACATAAGAAAAGACACTTCAATATTACCAATCATTTGGTAAAAACTAAAATTCGATTATATTGGCATAAAACTATAAAAAAATTAGCCAGAATTATCAGTCTAACCTAAAAAGGTCACTTAGGGAACTGACTGCTAGTAAGAAATTAATAAGAAGTAATAAATCAAAGAACATGTATGTGACTTTGAACATTTCTAAAACTTGATATATTTTAAACTACTGCCAAAAATGGATACTTATTATCTCTGACATTACTCTCTGATTCATACTTAAGTATGTATTCCATAATTCTGGAAGGCATTAATAGTCAGTGATATATCAAAGTAATGCTGTGGCTTCAGATGCAGAACTTCCCAATTTTACATGCCAGGATATTACTGCTTAGTAAGCAGAACCTCACTGCTGCCAACACCATCCTTTACTTGTTTGAGACCAGGAAATGTGCAGTCCTTTATAAGAGGCACATTGAATACTTACAATTCTAGAGATCCTCTCAAACTTCAAGGAAGATAAAAAAAAAACCAACTGAATTTTAAGACAATATTTCAATAGGAAAATATTTTTAGTGAGGTGCATTGTACCTTAAATATCCTACTTACATACATAATGAAAATTTTACAGTAATTTTTTCTCTTAGGGGCCATATCTAGTGGTGTTCAGATATTAATATTGGTTCTGCACTCAAGTTATTCCTGGTGGTACTCTGGGGACCATAAGAGATGCCAGAGATTGAACTAGAACTGTCACATCACCCTACCAACTGTTCTATTGCTCTGGCCCATATACTATTTTTTCTTTTTTTCTTTTTCTTTTTTTCTTTTTTTTTTTGGTTTTTGGGTCACACCCGGCAGTGCTCAGGGGTTACTCCTGGCTCCATGCTCAGAAATTGCTCCTGGCAGGCACGGGGGACCATATGGGGCACCGGGATTCAAACCGATGACCTTTTGCATGAAAGGCAAACACCTTACCTCCATGCTATCTCCCGGGCCCCCATATACTATTTTTTCATTAGATACTTTCATTTTCCTGAAATTGTACTATCTGCAAGCATTTTAAAAATGACAAATGCTGAGGCTGAAGTAATAGCACAGCGGTAGGGCATTTGCCTTGCACACAGCTGACTCAGGATGGGCCTGGATTTGATCCCAGGCATCCCATATGATCCCCCAAGCCAGGAGCCATTGCTGAGCGCATAGCCAGGAGTAATCCCTGAACATCACCAGGTGTGGCCCCACTCAAAAAAAGAAGAAAAATGACAAATGCCCAATAGTTTTTAATTAGTTAAACTTAAAAAGTTGTGTTGCCTTCTATTGGTAACAAAATACTGTACAAAATATATGAACCAAAGAGATATTTTGTTTGCTAAGTTAAATTAAAATACTGATGAACTAAAAACATGGATCTACAAATCCCATAACACTTATTTTAAGCAAATACAACCAAACACCTAAGATTAGGAACTAATCATATTTTCTTTCCAAACTCTGGAATTTGATTGGAAATGAGACATGAAAGGCTTCTAAGAAGTTAATTCTGTAGTTTCTATTTCCTAAATAGCCCTTAAAGACTTATACAATTAAGTAGAATATCAGAGTTTAAATTTTCAAAAGACATATGTTGATATTCTAGTGCTCAACTCACAGAAAGTAAAATTTAAGACAAAATAGTATAGGACGGCACAGCCACTAACTTTATGTAGAAAAACTGATTCTAGGAAACTGGACTGCCAATTTGAATAAGTAATAGAAAACCACGTTTTGTGTAAAAGCTAAAAATTAAAGGTCAAGCTGAGAACTGGAATAAGAGTCTAGTTGACTTCCATATGAACCACCTGACATTCAATTTTCAGAGCTCAGAACAGAGGTGGGAATACATATGAGGTTAACAACCACAGGATCACCGTAAACTCTGAATATAGACAGGTAACAACTTTATTGGACAATTTTATTTCAATCCTCAAAACAGTGTTCACCTCACAGGACTCATACTAGCTATTCTGTATTTTACTGTAATGTGAAATGTTTCAAAGTTTATATAGCATTGCCCCAAAACAGATTCCATTCTACATAATAATAGTTGGCTATCTTTTGTTGTCATATGTAGTGTAAGTTTGGTAAAAGAAAACTTCCCCTTTTGGGGAGAGTGGCCATGCCCAGCAGTACTTAGGACTTATTCATGGTTCTACACTCAGGTATCACTTATAGTGGGGCTTGGTAGACCATACAGGATACTAGGAGTTGAACTAGGGATGTCAGCTGCATACAAGAAAACTGCTTTACCTGCTGGAATATCTCTTTGGCACCCCCAACTAAGCCTTTTTTTTTCTTAAAGAAAATAACTTAAAACAATTAAATAATTATTTCTCTCCATTACCTTCATTCTCTAGAAATTAGGAAGCAAGTATAAAGGGCAAATAAAATTAGTAAGAGCATTTGATTAATTTATTACTTAATTTAAATTATTTCAAAAGTGCTTTGAAGGACCTTAGCTGCAAAAATAAAATAGCAGGATGGGAGCAACAGTATTGCAGGTAAGGTGTTTACCCTGCATGCTACCAACCCAGGCTCAATTCTGAGAATGCCAACTCACTCAGGAGTGATCCTTGAGTACAGAGTCAGGAGTAAAGACTAAACACATGTGGCTGTGTCTTCCAAACAATTTTAAAAAACCTATGATTTCAAAACATAACATTAATCAATAATACTATTCAGAACAGTAAATGAATGTATAATAAAGCTTTCCTTAGGTTTTAGATACATATTAAGAATAAATAATAAGGTCTTCTAAAGTTGATTGAAATAGGAAATAAAGTCAGTTTTCTTTTCTTTTCAAACAAAAAGGAATGGAGGGACAGAGAAGTTACTACAAATTATTTTATCCAACCACGTTTCCTCAAGGATCCCTTTAAAACAGAAGCCTTGGGCCTGTCTACTATGTAAGCACAGAGTACTTTGTAGAGCAAAGTCCAGAAGGGAGAGTCAGGAATAGCAAAAGTCAAGTATAGCTAATACCCAAGCCTGTTTGGTACCAACTGAACTTGGTAGGACTAAATGGCACTCTTCTCATCATCACCAATGATATGAAGGATAAGAATGGGCAGACTAAAATTCATCATCCTTGTCAGTATGACACCATCCACTCTTGCCGAGTTGCTGGCCTTTCTCCATCTCCATGTCTGCTTTGACCTCCTTCATCTTCCATCTGCTTCCCACCCCGGCAAGTACTTCCGCCTTATTTGGTCCCTATTCACCCAGAGAACGGAATAAGCCCTCGGTGCATCTTCGCCTGAAGGAAGCACACTTGCCTGGATCCACCAGAAGTGACTATCCACTCTCGCCTTCCCTTTTGACCCACAACCCATGGGTTGCCCATGACCTTCTCTCTTAGGACACTTGCCTCTTTCACCCCATCATTTTCTTATTTTGCAGCATAGTTTTTTTAATATTGTCTTTGAAACATTTTCCAAATCTATTTCATTACACCACTGAAATAGATGATGTAATTAAAACTGAGTTATTTTCTTTAGAGTTGACTGATGGCCATGTGTGGATCTTTTGTATCTCTCCTGTAGGCAAGTATTGTTGGTTTTCTTTATGAAGGTTGAAATAATGGCAAGATTTTTATAGGAAAATCTGCAAGACTATGAACCAGTTACTTAAATATATTATGAATATTTCTTGCCTCCATGACTCTGAACTTTCTGTTTCTTTGAAATGCCTTCTGAAAATAATTTATCTGGAAAATAGTCCTTCTTTCAGACTCAATAAATCCCTTCATTTCTGGCTTTCATTATGAACCAGCTCAAGAAGCCCCATGATCCTTTATTGTGTTATGGCAGCACCTGATAGAGAAACGTTATACAAAATGGGAACAAATACTGCACAGAAATTACTTTCATGTCTGTTTCCTGTGGATTCAAAAAAAAAAGTGGAGACAAGGATCAAGGGAAGATCCTAGACCATTGCAGACAATAAGTATTTATTAAATGCATAAAATCTTCCAAAATTACCAGCTTTCTTTTAAAAAAATGAGTTGAACACTTTCAGTAGGAACTTCTAAATTTCCTAGAGTTAACTTTGCCAGATTTAAACCCAGAAATATAATTTCTTCAACCTAGCAACTCACGCTGCTCAGACCCACAATGAGGTAGGTCAGTCTTCAGAGCCACTGATCTAATGCAAGACCTTATGCTTGCAAGACATGCACTCCTGTACTTTGAACTATCTTCCTGGCACCATAGTAAACTTCTTTAAAAAAAGTAATAAGTGCCTCCAGCAGACAGCAAAGAGTGGACCACATGTAAGTTCACATTCCACAGAACTCATATTTCCAGTCCAAGATGGCAAGGATGGAAGTTGTTCTCAAGAATATAATGAATCTATTAACTAGCTTGGATAGTGGACAAAGGAGAAAATCCACATCACAATGGGCGGAAAAGGCAGAGAATCAAGATCAACACTGTGGGGCCAGAGAGATAGCAGGGAGGTAAGACATTTGCCTTTCATGCAGAAGGTCAGTGGTTCGAATCCTGGCATCCCAAATGGTCCCCTGAGCCTGCCAGGAGTGATTTCTGAGCATAGAGCCAGGAGTAAACCCCAAGCGCCACTGGGTGTGACCCAAAAAACAAAAAAAAAACAAAACAAAAAAAAGATCAACACTGACTCTTCTTCATGGTAACCCATAATTTAGGAGGACATTTAAGCCAGAAACTTCCCCCCTAAGGCACAAAGCATTGGGTTACCATATTGAGCTTCCAGAAATTAATAACCTGAGAAGTGAGTCCAAGAGATGTCTAGCTGTGAAGATTCAATGGGGTCCCTGACCATAAGGCCCATGAGAATGTAGAAGACTAGAGCAAGTGATATGACTCAGTGGCATGCTTCCTTGCAAGCATGAGGCCCAGGGTTTGATTCCCAGGAAAGGGATCAAAATCAGCTCTAAAGAATTCCAGTGTATATTCATCACCTACCTACCCCAGGGTCCACACTGAAACAACAATTTCACAAATACCCAGACTTAATATGGGAAGAGGCTCATTTATTCAATGTCAAGCATTATTAGCCAATAGCACTGGGACTTCCTGCACTATAACTTCCTGAACAGGGGTTGGCAGGCACCTTGTTTGTGCACTCTCAGCCTCATTCGGCCAGCAGGCCCATCTTCACTCTCTCAATCTGTTTTGCTCCAGTGCACCGGATAAATCTCTCCTGGTGAGGAGACTTGGCCTATGCTGGTGCCCTTTTGGAATCTGGGACCTGGTGTTTACACCTGTTGCAGAAGTGGCCTTGGAGGAAGAGTGCTTGACCTACTCACACACTTCCGGTTTGCCTGAGGAAACAGATCTAGGTCTGAGGGCAGGTCAGGCTCACACAGAGGGGAGTCTGGTTATGGAGAGGATGTCAGGGAATAAGGCTGAGGGCCATGTCTCTGTGCTTTACCTCTGCCAATACAACTCTGCTATCCCAGAAAGGAGCTGAATAAAACACTTGCTTGGAGCCCCAATTTAGGGATACCTCCCTGTAGACCTGGCTCAGGTAGCCTGAGACTTACGCTATGGACTCTTTATATTTGCACAATTTGTTTTCTTAACATTTTTAAAATTGAATAACTTTGCAGTAAACATTGTTTCAGGCATGAATTATTACAAATCAACATCGTTACATACTGCTTTATGTTAATCTCTAAAAGTCTAAGTCGAGCTTTTACGGGACATCTGATTCCTTTGCCTTACTTATCTGCCCTTCTTCACCCTTCCTTTCTGGTCTTAATAGCCAAGTTATTAAAGAAATAATTCATGGCAATAAGACCACGTGGCTATAGTTAATAATACTGCATTGCATATTTAAAAGCTCCTGAGAGTAAACCTTAAAAAATATTGCCATCAAAAGAAAACAAAATTGAAAAAAAAAAAAAAGAAAACAAAATTGACAATGATGGTGAAAGATGGTAATTAGAAAACTAGAATTACAGTGTTGATCACTTTGTAATGTACATAAATAAAGAATAATCCGTTTGGACCACATGAAACATGTAAGAAATTATGTCAAAAAGAAAGTATAAAAAATCCTTTCAATGGTTAGATATTTTTGAATAAACAAATCTCACCATAAACAAATGGATATATTTGTGCTCAGCTGAGAAATTCCCCAAGAGATAACCATTATATTTATTTTTTTCACAAGAACTAAGTTCGCAAGTAAGTCCTATTTTCTAGTTTCTTGCAATTTTAAAAGTCAGGCAGATTTTTCTGTATCTTGCAAAATAGATTGCTAGTCTGGTAGGCACTGAGATAGAGAGAATGCAGCCATCATCTGTGCAACAAAAATAAATGGAAATTTACACAATTCATAATCTTTTCACTCTTCTGTATGTTTCTTGGGAATTTTATTAAAGCAATGAGTAACTCACAAAATCCTATTTCATTGATAAGAAATATAGCCACCACCAGCCTCATGTTTGAGAGAAGATCAGATTCTTTCTTAATATCCCTTTAAGACACAACAGGACAACTTGGATTGGCCCATTGATATATGACTTGAGTGTGTTGCAAAGCACGAAGATACCACCCAAGAGCTCGGAACCAACAAGGTGTCATGCGGGTAGATAAATGATGATCTAGAGTGTGTGGACCTAAATATAACCAAGGAAAATGCCTCAAAGATCATTTTTCTTCTTTCAGATTAGAGAAAAATACAAGGCACCATCTAAAACAAGTAACAAGAGAATATGGTGAGGAAAATACAGCACATACACACAAAAAGATACTTAAAAAATAAGCACCAAACCCCTTTAACTTCAGCTCCCCATTTTCCAATTTTATTGTTGGTTTGATCTGCTGTTTTTCCCCCTACATAGGCACTCACCTCCCCAGGGGATCTGGCTGTCTTCTAATTTTCCTTCACTTAAAAAGACTAGGTTGGGGGCTGACTGTGCTCTTGATTTAGTGTCAATTGAACATTGAAACCATCTTGAAAGCAAGATGGATCCCCTGCAGGGAACTGCTGTGTAGCTGACTAAAAGAACCTGAGAAAGAATTGTAAATGGGGGGCCTCCAATCCCTCCCAGATTCCCCAGCATCTTCCAAGGTATTAGCAAAGTCAATTCAGATTGTAAAAATGGCTCCCAACACCGACATCTCCATCCCATGCATAGCAAATTTGATCTCAAATAAGATTGCAAAGGTCAGACATGATTGTGGAGGGCTTCCTGCTCTTCAGCTCCACATGGACATCCAGAGAGCAGAATATCCCCACCCCCCAAAAAACAGCTTTTTTCCCTGAAAATGAACATTTAAAAAACATACCCAAAGACTGTTGGGAGGCAGAGAATGGCCTCTCCACATGACTGCTTCCAGTCCTCCACTACCATGAAGCAGACCAGCCCATCTGTGCAGACCACTGACAGCCAGAACTCAGAGAAAACATTTATTGGAATTTCCCACTTGGTTTTCAAACTGCAAGGAGCCTGGCTCTGCCCTTCCCCTCTACACATTATTTGAGGCTGCAACTGTCACCACATTTTCCCATTTTTTAGTACGCTCTAAAAGCATCATGAAAAAATTCAGAAGGGAATGATAACCCTTTTCATATCATGGCTTGAATGTGATTTGGAACAGAGGGGAGGGGAAAATGCACAAGGAAAGGACAGTGGATATAAAAGGCTATCAAGCTGGGGACTTTTTTTTTTTTTACTAAATTAATATTTTCTGTTTCTTTGGATGCCACATTATCCACTTTTGGCAAACAGGTGCTACTGGAAAAGAAAATACAATCCCCCAATTATTAATACTGTGCTATTAATCTTGTTCTTTGATAAGGTCAAACCATGATACACATTTGTTAGTTTCAGGCAGAAACAGAAAGGCTGTTGAAGAAAATGTCATTATACCAACCCTGTGACTCCAACTAATTAAGAAGATTGCATTTGACAATGCAGATTGAGAAACATATGTTAGCAATCTACACACCTGAAGCAGGTAGCCTCAATTTTCCAGTGACTGCCATGACTGGTGTCTTCTGTGGACATTCCCTTCTGTGTGTCCCCTGGCTAGGTTAGGAAGCAGAACTTGTAAGATAAATGCTTCCCAATTGCAAACCCTTCAACTATTTACCTTGAATTACAAAGACCTTGTATTCAAGCTTTCCACAAGGACCAATATGAGAGATCAACAGTAGAGGCCAGAGGAATGGCACAGAGGGTAAGGGATTTGGCTTGTATGCAGTCAACTTGGGTTTGATCCCTGGTATTCCATATGGTCTCCTGAGCCTGCCAGGAGCAATTTCTGAGTTCAGGTCCAGGAGTAACCCCTGAGTGCCACCAGATGTACCCCCACAAAAAAGTCCCACAATAACAACATACAGTCATATGTGTAGGAGAAAAAAGAACAAAGGAAACAAACAAAAAAAACCTTTTAGACTCAAAGAACAAAATAGTACTTTACAGAGGGAAAAAAGAAGGTGGATGAGTACATTGGTAAAAAGAGACCAAAGTATGTTGATGAATAGAAACTAGAGTTCTGCTGGTGACTATAATATAATAATATAATTTATACACAAACACTGACTTATTTCTAAGGCCTACATGTGAAAAATCAATGTTACTTCAAAGAAAAAAGTTAGAGATATTTAGGGAAGAAACAGAAGAATAAAGGTCTACTTCTGACCCTAACTCTACTCAGTAATCAGGCAGTTCCTAAGAATTTTGAGACCTCATCATTATCTCTGAAATGAAAGGGAAAGATTGCCTGAGAACCCCTATAAACTGAAAACCTATGAGGAATTTTTCAATGTTCTAAAAAAGAGATTGATACTGGGTCTTCACACAAATTAAGTAACTTCATGAGTGGGGTGAAATAACTTCTCTGTTCTACTAAAATTTTTCTGCAAGTCACAGATGGAATCAGTCAGATTAGGTTTCCATATGCCTTATTATTACTGTAAATGAATTTGCAGAAACAGCAAACAAATTGTAATGGAGGAGTAATAAATATTGGAAGTTTAATAAAAAGAAAAATACAGAATTAAACTTCCTTTCACCATTTTGATTTACCTCCTTCTATTCCCTCTATCTGATATTTTCAAATTAAATTTCACAAGAAATACTTGGACTCACCTAGGATTCTTTTGTTTTTGTTTTTGTTTTGGGGCCACATCTAGTGATGTTCAGGGGTTACTCCTAGCTTGGGGGACTATAGGAGACACCAGGAATCGAATCAAGGTCCATCCTAGATCA
This sequence comes from Crocidura indochinensis, assembly GCA_004027635.1. Lineage (NCBI taxonomy): Eukaryota > Metazoa > Chordata > Mammalia > Eulipotyphla > Soricidae > Crocidura > Crocidura indochinensis. The sequence goes on from PVKC010001051.1 coordinate 42,834, forward strand.
GCCACATGAAAGGCAAACACCCTACCACTGAGCTATCACTCCGGCCTCCAAGTTATTTAAGATTCTTGAAAATTCTAGTTACTTTACTGCAAGAAAATAATAATTAAAGTCTCCCAGGAAAATAGTTCTAGTAGGGAAAATTTTTAAAAACAAAAAATTTGTTGGTTAAGAGCCATTTTTCACTATTAGTCAATAATAAAATAAGTTCTTTGTTGAGGTGCGAATGAAAAGAAGTTAGGTTTTTTTATAGCTATAATATCATTATAATCATTTTTAAAACTATAAAGTAATACCCAAGCTAAGTGGTAAGAATTAGAAAATTATCTTGTATACAAAGCACCAACTAATAACTATTGTGAAGCTATTTAAATCTATTTCAAGACTGTACAAAGATGTAAAAGTTTTGAAACTGAGGTACAAAATGAACCAGTAAATTGAAGCATTCCAAATATGGAATTAATTCTCAAAGAGCTCTGTAAATGGAAACTTATATTTTGTTTTCCCAAACAAATGATTATGCCAAACTGAATAGTTATTTTGCTTTCCTAAATATAAATTTTAAAAATTAACACATTGCAATAAATTTTAATAATGCTGCAAACACTTCTCATGCAAAATATCTGAGTGTCTTAGTTCTTAATGTGTATTTTAAGCAAAGAATCAAGGATAATGCAGCTGTCACTTTCTTCATGCAATTATCTGTAAATTGGTAGTTTATTTTTAAAATACTATGCAGAAGTCTATGATTGGAAATAATTGGTTGAAAGAAAAATAAGATGTTATATCATGTAGTACTATCAGTATATATCAGTGTGCTTCAAAGGTGGAACTTTATCCAACATATATGATTTAATAAACCATGCAACACAATTTCAATAAGTTAAATATATTCATCAAGCCAGTGCTCTATCCAGCAAAGTACTAATCCATCTGTTCCACCAATCAACTACATCACAATCTTAATTATTAGTGCTGGGTCTCAGTGGTTGCACAATGAAGGCTATGTTTCTTTTATCAGAATGTTGGATAAAAAGGGATTAAGTAGACCAGGGAGAAGTCAAAGATAGAACATAAACATTCAGGAAAAGTTCAAGTTTCAGGAAATCATATTATGAGAATTAGACAGATGCTCTGGACCAAGCAGGACTACGTTGAGTGTCAAGGAGTCATCAAAGAACAGGCCAAGAAAGACCCCCAAATTCAGAAAGGAAGTGGGGGGCTATGAAGACAGGTACTGGCAACATGGATGAGCTGAGCCACACTCTGATCCTCTCTGGTCTAACTATATTCTCAAATAAAATGGGCAATGTCCTTGAGCCAACCACCACTTTTACTATAATCCCTGAAGAGATCAGAAAGCCACACAGGAGAGCTTCAGAATTTTCAGTCAATAGTCCTGCACTTTTCCATGACTGGGGTGAGCAGCTAGTGGCCATTAGAAAATATGGCTGCCACCATCCCCATCCAATGGGCAAAAATCAATCTAAAGAGACTAAATATTCTCTTATACTGGTGCAAGGTAATCATTGACCTGTCGCTCACCTCTCCACCTGCCAACTATACAGACTATACCATCCATGTCTACCTATTTTTGTCCCTACTTCTTGGCTCACCTTATCAACACAGTGCAATCCAGGCACTTTCAGTACCCACTCTCCCACTGCATCCCTCAGTCTTCCTTTTCATCAGCTACCACTGGCATAACCCTGTTATCATTTCAAACCTAGACATCATTCACTCAAACCCTTTGATGCTTTTCAAAGCTCCAACACCTTTGCCAACCAGTGGAGGGGCCCAAGGAGAAAGCAAATTGGATACCACTAAGTATACCCAAGAAAAAATAGGTCTAGAGTTCTCCTCTTTTGTTGTAATATTACTTCTTATATTACTTCTCTTTGCATGTTTTACTGTTTTTGAAAAACGTGCTTTTCTCCAGAAAGGCAATCTTAATAAATTGATAAAGCTTCAGTGTGTGGCCTAGTACATCTTTTGTATACATTTATTCTTAGAAGGGTAAGTCAGAGCCAGAGTCATAGCACAATAGGGCAGTTGGCAAGCTTTCACTTTCTTTGACCTTAAAAATATGGCAGTTATAGTTTATTATCCCAATGGTGAATTGTTTAAATAAAAACTTCTTAACATAATATTGTACATATGAGATGGAGAAGTCGGTTGTAAGCAGCATAAGTAATTTTACTATTAAATTATCAATTGTAGGATGTTTCCTAATTTCCAGAGGAAAGGAGACATTTAAATGACACTTTTCTAATGCAAAGGAATATTGTGAATAAAAAGAAGGGAAACAAATCTCCTCTTCCCCTCTGTTATAGCCAAACTTTCCTCAACCTACCACTAATGCCATCAACTTACTACTAGAAAAAACTGTGTAAAACTATAGAATTAATAAAAAGAATCTGGCATCAACTTTTTATGGTTCCCAGGGCCTGCCAGGAGTAATTGCTAAGTGTAGAGCCAGTAATAACCCAAGTGCCTCATGTGTGACCCAAAAGCAGATAAATAAACAAAAAATTAAGACCTGCAACATATGTATATTGTACATAACCCAGCCATCCCATTCCTTGGTATTAATACAAACATGTTGCTGCTACTCCTCCCATCTGAGAAAACAAGAGAAAAATAACTTTTTCCACAACCACCTCCTTTCTCACTTTCCTTGTATCATGATAGGTTTACCTATACTCAGATAAGTTTGTCTATCTTGGTACTCAAATGATCTTTTCCATCTTTCTTTGAAATGACTACAATCAAACTTCTGCCTTTATTATGCTGTCAAAATTCTGCTATCCTATCACCAATGGCATTCTTGCTGTGAAGTCAGTGGTCACACAACCATGACTGAATAAAGAATCAGCAGTTTCAGCAGTTGAAGAGTGATGGAAGCAAGGTATGGTAAATGTTCAGTCTATGTTCATGGTGATGTGAAATCCTAATCTTAAAAACAATAAATGAGATATCCAGCCTCAACCCATAGGTATTGTATGAGCAATTCATAAGAGGCGAACATTTTAGCTGCCATTTCTTGTTTATGTAATGTAATATTGGGACTGGCTGATGGCTCAGCAATGGAGCACTTGCCTTGCATGAATGAAATTCAAGGTTCCATTCTTAGCACCATCCAAAAACAGACAAAATAAATGTGACATTAACTAGATCAAGAAGCTGTCTGGCTTCTTTGTACTATAAACACAATACTGGGTTCGATTTTAGTTTTTGGACCACACCCGGCAGTGCTCAGGGGTTACTCCTGGCTGTCTGCTCAGAAATAGGCACGGGGGACCATATGGGACACCGGGATTCGAACCAACCACCTTTGGTCCTGCATTGGCTGCTTGCAAGGCAAACACCACTGTGCTATCTCTCCGGGTCCTAAGTTCGATTTTAATAACTCTTCTCCATCATGTGACAGGCCAGTCAATAGGGATTCAAATCTTCAAAGATGAAACAAGTGAGTTAGATTTCTAGGGAGATAAATTTTTGTACTGTCGAAGGATATATTTCTTCCTGTTGTAGAAGGGAAAATTTCTTGATTTTTTTTCCTTCTTTTTTGCTTGTTTCTTTGTTTGTTTTGAGACCACACTCTTAGCCTCGGGAGTTTTCACAGCTTTTCAGTTTTCAGGAATTTGTTTTCAGGGCTTTCTCTGGGCTTTGTGTTCAGGGATCACTCCTTCAGCTGCTGGGAATCAAACTCAGCTCACCTACATGCAAGGCAAATGTCCTTCTGATTTTTCTAATAGTAGTTACATAATTTTAACACCATCTTTTTGAAAATTAATTATATTTTTATTAAAGAAAACAACTAGACATGACATATTTGCCCAACTCTTTTTATTCTTTACATTTCACCCTCAGTCATTTGCTTAAAACCAAAATCTGTATTGTAGCAGATACATTTCCTATCAAGATTACAATCTTTTCTTAGCATTGACTCACATGATATTCCTATGTTAAGTGATGTCTTTATGTTTAAAGCATTAGTGAAATGTCTTGAATTTACATTTCATACTTAATTTCAGTATAAAAACTATTGGGGCCAAGAATATTCACCTAAAACAGGTCAAGATATTGATAACATGAGGGTTTAAATCTTTATTATTTCATATCATGATATACTTTCATAATCATAATATTATGATATGAACTCACATATTAGAGTTAAACTAACTGAAAATAAAATAAGTTTGTCTTACTACTTTGAGCCATAAAGAAATTTACTGGGAAGATTTCAGAGCTGAAGAGAGGTGTGAGGATCAGTCTTGGAGAAGTGGTTGGAAGTATAAAGCTTCAATAGGGTAGCGACACCATCTTCCTCCATAGCTGCCTCAAATATTATGATGCAATTTTCTAAAACCAGACCAACCATGGTAGGATAGAACTGGGAGGAAGAAAAGGAGTGAGAGTAAATGAATCACAATGAAGGGTTAAATGATAGCAGGAAATTAGTGAAATTTCTGTCATGAGAATGTTGTTATTGGGCCAGAGCAAGTGTTCAGTGGTAGAGTATTTGCTTTGAATATAGTTAACCAAGGATTGTTACCTGGCACTTCTCATTGTACCTTGAGCCTGCTAGGAGTAATCCCTGAGTGCAGAACTATAAGTAATCCTCGAGCACCACTGGGCATAGTCCAATCCCATAGAAAATGTTATCAAAATACAAAATTATATTTAACTGTAAGCATGATTATATATAAGTTACAATGAATTTGGTAGAACTTTCACTTGAAGAATAAACAAGGACTTTATGACTTCCCAGACCACATGGACACTATCCTATATAATTTCTGTAACTTTCCTCAAAGTTTAAAAATTTACAGTTGTCACATCTACTTTGTTCCCTTTCTAGTGAATGTCTATGTTGTCCAAGATTATTTGCTGAAACTCTAGTCTCTAACATGATGATATTAAGTAAGCACTGGCCTTCTCAATCATGCTACCTCCTTAGAGGTAGACGGGATGTGGGTGATAGCCCTTATAATGAAATTAAAGACCCTGTAGGAAGAGATGCCAGAGGGTTTGCTCTGAGGAAAATTCTGGTTTTCCTGGAACAACTCTGATATTCCTAGTACAGCAACCTCAGCCTACTATCATAAATCCCATGGACAAAGTTCTCTAACTTTCAAAATTATATTCCCACAGTCCATTACATTTGTTAATTTAATAGACCATGTACAGCTCCAAAATGATCCATTGCAAATTCCAATTAAAATCAGCACATTCGCCCACTTTGCCTGGGCCCTAGATTTCCAGCCTAGACATTGCGGAGTCAAAATAAAATCAGAGCAGAAAACAACCCATGTTGTCAAGTTGGCAGGAAACACTCAGTACAGACACAGTCAAAGCCTTTACGACACTTGAAGTCTACATAATTGTAAAACAAATCTGCATTAGCTATCTGATTTACGTTCAGTGTGGGACTTGAAACAGAAAAATCAAAATGCCACATGTAAAGGACAGATTGTGTGTCTAAAGTTTCAACACTAAGGCATACAGGCAAGACCATAAGACCTGTGAGGAGGAGGGCAGTGGTTTTGAGGAATGATCTTTATCTGATTACTGCCCATGCTTGTGTTCTCCAGATACCAATTAAAGAGCAAAGAGCAGACTCTAGTAGATAATTGCAACATTGAAAAATAATTATGTGGAAAAAATAGAATGCCTGGCACTGTATACTGGTATGTGTGGTGGTGTATAAGTGAAGTGCAGTATAACATATAATATATATGTAATAATAATAATTCATTATGGTACACTTTATATATAACTGTATATTGTGCAGATATATAATATATAGGCATATGCAGCCATGCCTATACATAAGTACATAGAGAAATAAATGTGTTTGAAGTTTTGGTCTGATAATTTCTTGTTTATTAATGCATTTTGCTTTCTATTTTTTAACCTCACAATCTCAATTTATTGTTTTGTTGCAGCCTCCCCCTCCCCAAATTACTACCCATCATGTTCAAAGATTATTTCTGGCTCTGTGCTCAGGTATTGCATCTGGTGGTTCTGGGAGCACAGGGGTACATGTAATGTCAAGAATTAGAGATGGAGCCTGGATGAGCTGCGTGCAAGCATCTCTCTAAAACCATACCTAAATCACTCTTGATATTGTCACTGATGGCTTTTTAGAATTCCATCAGATACCTTCAACTTCCTTTAGCATCACTTTTTTTTTTGTGTGTGTGTGTGGTTTTTGGGTCACACCCGGCAGTGCTCAGGGGTTACTCCTGGCTCCATACTCAGAAATTGCTCCTGGCAGGCACGGGGGACCATATGGGGCACCGGGATTCAAACCGATGACCTTTTGCATGAAAGGCAAACTCCTTACCTCCATGCTATCTCCCGGGCCCCTTGGCATCACTTTTTAATGCTTTTCTTGCCATCTGTAGGAAGTTTCTCGGTAGGCTTTGTTCTTAAGTGCCTTTTCCTCTGTCTGCCATTTTTGGAGAGCGCTGCACAGGCCAAAGAGTCCTATGACTCCTACTTATTCAATATGACCTTCCGGGCTCCATCCACTACCATTTCATTCCTTGACTATGACAATAGTGTTGGTTGAAACCCTGTTCTGTTTATTTTCAAAACATAGTCAGAGACCCCAGGTAAAAGAAAAGCCAGAACAGCTCATTCCTTTGATCAGGGTCACTCACTAACCTGTGACTTCCTTCTTGACCACTCAAAGAAAATCTTCTTAGTGAAGCATTCCAGGCCTATTCCTTCATAAAATATATTATTAAACTGCTACAAGAAGATGCCTTATCTCTCTTACCTGCCTTAATTTTCTTCACAGACTTACTATAAAATAAAACGTATTTCTAAAAAGTTATTTTCAAGTTTCTCTTCGTATCATGTTATAATATTTAGCTGGACAAAGATCTCTGGTTGTTTTTTATGAGCTGCTAGTTAGCTTGTATCAGGATGAAGAGTCTATCCTCATGACTCAGTCACACTCTTTATGACTAACCAACTGTACATCCTTCATAAGGTGGCACATTTCAGAATCCATGTGGTTATGCAACTCCCATGCTGCTCTAGCAGATCTCTCTTAAAGTATCATAACTTTGAAGACTTTTACCCAATAAGTCAATATAAGAGAAACTGATATGATATAGAAAACTATCTGAAAATTCAGAACTATAGGACTTCATCATATGTTAGCAGTAAACTTGAGGGGCATTGGAGTTATTGAAAGGTGCACATACCTACATGTTGGACTGGATTAAAGAAAACATAAATGACCTAGGGATGCAGCAACTGGGTGCATTTCAAAATTTCCATTATATGACCATGATTATTTCTATTGGCTTACAAAATAGAGAATTTAATTTTCTTCCTTTTTGTGATGAGAGTAACTAATAAGTGTGTAATGAAAGATGATATTTATAAGTACTTATATACTCAAGTATAAGCTGAACTCAACTTATACTCAGGTCATACAGGTTATTTGATTCACTGCCCTCACAGAATCAAATGCACGTAGTCTCCAGTCATCTTCTGTATCTGCTGGAGGGAGCAGTGCTTCAGCTCAGTCCACAAGTCATGGCTGAGCTGGAGATAGGCAGCTTAACTAAACTGTATGCAACTGAGCTATTTAATCCACAATATTCTGCCCTTTGTATGAGTCCAACAGCAGTGATGATACCTGCGAACTCAATGATGAAGATCATCTATGCTCATACACTCACATCAAATACAGTTGAAGCTCTGTTTGAATATACAGATGAGGAGGAGGAGGAATACAGTTTTGAAAGATTTTAACCTTTGTGATTTAGCTTGATTACCTGTTAAGCTATGCTTCTCTGCACTTTATTTAAAGTTTTAAAGTTATTGTTGCTAGTTTACAGTTTTTCTTTAATAATTAAGATAGAAAATCATTTAACCTGTTGATTCCTCAATTATTGTAATAGTTTTCTTTTTTTTTTTTTTTTTTTTTTTTTTTTTGGATTTTGGGTCACACCCGGCAGTGCTCAGGGGTTACTCCTGGCTCCATGCTCAGAAATTGCTCCTGGCAGGCACGGGGGACCATATGGGGCATCAGGATTCGAAACGATGACCTTTTTTCATGAAAGGCAAATACCTTACCTCCATGCTATCTCCCGGGCCCCAATTATTGTAATAGTTTTGGATATATGTTTTTATTTTTGAAATTTACCAGTGGCTGCTCCATTTTCCATCTTGGTTTATACTCGAGTCACTAAATTTTCCCAGTTTTTTAGGGTAAAATTAGGGGGGGTCAGCCTATACTCAGGTCGTCTTCTACTCGAATATATACAGTATTTTCCCATGAATTCTAACTAGATAGATCACAGCTTTAAAAATTTGTATTCTAACATTTGATTGTTTGGTTTGAGGGGTACACCCAGTAGTACTCTGGTCTTACTCCAGCCTCTGACCTCAAGGATCATTCTCGGAGGAGATTAGGAAACTATATGGATGTGAGGGATTAGAAACAGGACAGCCATATGCAAGACAAAAGTTCTGCCCTCTGTACTATATCTTCAGCTCTTTAGCATTTTAAAGTATACATGCTCCTCTAAAATTGCTAGACCATTAATATTTTTCTATATGTAGAAATCACCTTAACTTCTCTGCTCTTCTAATTTATCCTAATATAATTTTCATAGAATCATATAACTCACTTAGGTCTTGCTCCTAGCCTCATAATAATATAAAAAATTGAGGCATAAGGTATTAGTAACTTTTTCAAGGCCAACCAGGTATAGGCAGAAGAGTTATAATTTGATTCTTGATCTAAGAACTGGGAAAATATTGGGATTATGAAGGCAGAGGATATACTTTGAAAAACATTCATGATCGTGGAGAGGAGGAGAAAAAAACTAAAAGAATGATCCAGGATGACTTCGAGATTTCTTGGATCACCAGGTAAAGATTGAGTATAAATTGAGATGAGCTATGAACATGAGTTTGAAAAAGCTGTGCTTTTGTGAAGTATTAGCTTAGAAATGTATTTTGGGCTGAAAAACAAGTGTAAAAATTAGACTGTAGTAAGCTAAATAAAATTAACTTGATAGGAAAACCGATATCATATAATTTCACTAGCATTTGGGAGAGAGAGAAGCAAAGCAAGGAGCCAAGGAAATGTCTTGAGTGGCAGAGCATATATTGAACATGTGTAGGACCCGAATTCAATCTCAGCATACCAGGATGTCACCTCCAAAGGGGAAAAAAGGAAAGGAATGATGTAACCAAAATATAAGAACAGACAGTAGTTACCAAAAGGAGAAAAATGGATGGTGGTAAATCAGATAAACAGGGTCAAGTTTTATAGTGATGTGAGGAAGCAATAATTCTAGTGTGGAAATGGTGCCTTACATATAGGTTTCAGAACCTGTATATCTGAAATCTATAGTGTCCTAAACCAATGGCATCAAAAATAAATAAACTACAAAAGCAAATGTGATCACTCAGAAAGTTCATTGCTTTTGGCAAATGGAAAACAACTGGTAACCTTAGGGCAGGAGGGAGAGTCTTACTGGAACTAGAGAACGAAAATGAAATATTGGTCTAATACAAAGAGGAAATGGTCAATGAGGAAACATAAATAAACCAGAAGAGTAATCTACTCTTCTGAGAAATGGTTAATTATGAAAAGGAAATGATTGAACACCATCCAGAAGTCACAGTAGTTATTAAAAATTTCTCCAGTTATTTGTCTTCTTTTGGCACCCTCTAAAATTTACCTTTTCAGATAAGAAAGCCCTGTAGGCCTCATGTCCCAGTAAAAAAGTTGACCAGATGTCTAGCTATCCTCTACTTCCTGTCTAGAACTTTCCACAGCAGCCTCCTTCATACTCTCAGGTGCTTTATATCAGGTTCCTTTATAAAATAGAACTGGCCAGTGAATGCCAAACATCATAGTGCTGTATTCTATTTTTGTTTGCAAAATAATCCCTCCTGGGAATCTGGGATTTAGTCAAAAACAGCATTTCACTATGTCTACTTGATTAAGTCTTCCTATTACTGGAAGCAATGAGTATTGGGATAAAAATATACTAAAATGTAAATGGTTTCATGGTCCACTAATTTTAGGAAATGCTGGGTTAAACAAAGTTAGACAGGTTTCCTGACAGCAGGATTTTCAGAGGCAAATATTCTAATGTGCATCATAAAACTACAGGAGGGAGAGATAAAATTCAGCGTTTTCCAAAATTACCTGGTTATAGAACTTATTTCAAGTTTCACACTGTGGATCAGAATTTTTTGGAAGCTGTCTTCTCTGACAATGTTGGTGGATACTGATGAAGCAATGTGACATATAAATAGAGATCAAAGCCAGCACCATTTTTCTTACCCAAGGTTGTTCTTCATCAAGCCATCAAATATTCATCTCTACCCTTGATTACTCTATACCATCTCTACCATGATCATCTACTATCATGGTAGATCATCATATACCATGGATCTTTGTCATCCCTACTACTCTCCTCCACAATGATTCATTCAGGCACCACCTCTGTATGGGAAAAGGACCCTTGCTTGAAAGTTAAAGCATTAGATCATTGATCAGCTAAAAATATGAGGATTTCATATTAAAAACTGGGATAAGAGATGGGAAGTACTTTTAATTCATAGCCATGGGTGACTGCCTACAAATGAGCAGCTGATGAGTAAACTCATTGATCCCTTATATTACTTCCCACTTCTATATATGTTTCTTATTCTCTAGCTTGTAAACTCTCGATTGTTACCAGGGAAATCAATATGTAAGCTTTCTAAGAAACTTAGAGCCAAGGAGAACACTCACTCTTTTTTCCTTGAAGTAACTCTATTTCTCTTTCCTTCTGTGTGTGCACACATGTATGTGTGTGTATGTAATATCCATTCTACAAGATTTTACTTTCAAGCCAACAGAACAACCCTTAAGAATAGAATCGTAGTTACCTAAATGGAAGGGGACAATAGAGAGAACACTGCTAGGAGGATGGGGCTTCCAAGTATTTTCAGAAAGGAGAGATCTTGTTATTTGAATAATTTCTATCAATTGAGTTGTTTTGAAAGTCAAGATGAGCAAGATCTAATATGACCACAAAAATGAACCATTGTCGACATGCAAACTAGAAAAGAGGAGGGATTGGTAAGGCCACAAAGAGCAGGATTCTGACAAACAGGTATGAAGGAAACTAAAACTCGAACAGAGCAGTTTATCAAGCATTTCATCTAAAATAGAGATTAGATCTTTCAGAGTTCTGCTACTGGTGAAGAGATTTTTTACCATGTTTGGACTACACATCTGAGCTACAAGTCAAAGTTTCACCATTCCAACTGACATTGGAGGTGAAAAAAAAATGATCCACACCCTCATATTGTTCAACATATCAACCCTCAGGGCACTTTGGAGGCCCTCAGTATTGGACTTGGAGATAGGACTCAGCCATAGCAAAAACTGGCTCCCATATGTGAGGGTCATTAAAGCATTCAAGAAAAAACATTGTAGCTAATGAAGCTAAAGAACAGCAGCACAATCGTATTTAACTTCCATCCAAATTTAGATAATCACACACCTGGCTAGCAGCCACCATATTATATAACAAGGAACTAGAAAATAGTGATTGAGTTCATCAAGTCAGAATATTCCAGATATTGTCAAAGCATAGAGTAACAAGTGTGACCCCAATCAACATACCCAATCATTTTCCATTCAAGAAGAGACCTCACGCACTCTATGGAAGGTAACAGAGCCGGTTTGAAACGTTCATGTTTACTTGGAAAATCAAAGTAAACTTAACAAAGGTGTGGGTAGAGTAGAATGTTTTTCAGGTAGAGTAGGGCCTGATGTGTATATTAAGAGTCTGGGAAAGGGTCACTGCCTATTTACTAGTTAATACTGCACTTTTCTATGGCTGCTTAATAAATTATCCTAGGATCCCATAGGCATTTGCTTTTCCCCTAAATCTACCACTTGGGCAGAGCCCATGGAAGATAGTTAATTTCTGTTCCATTGATCAATGCCAGGTAAATAACTGGGATCATCCCTCCCCAAGCTCACTCACAAGGCTGGTACATGGCTATATTGACAATTCAGCTGTCAGTCAGAGTACCTCATCATGGTGAATCCATGAGGTCACAATATGGTGTCTGGGTTCTGAGAAAGGAACAAAGAGACAATTCAAGAT
>PVKC010001052.1:7718-20981 GCA_004027635.1 Crocidura indochinensis
CCAAAAACCAAAAAAAAAAAAAAAAAAGAAAATAGATTGCAAGGTCAGAAAGATAGTACAAGGGAAGGGTGAATGAGTTTGCCTAACAATGTAAAAATAGATCGCAGGGTCAGAAAGATAGTACAAGGGAAAGGTTAATGAGTTTGTCTTGCATGTGAAGAACCTGTTCTATGCCCAGTACCAGATAGTCTCCTGAGAGTAGAAGCAGGCATAAGTGCCCCCCCCTCCCCAGCACTAAGCCAATATTAACCTCTGAGCACCACTGGGTATGAATCCAAAGCAAGCAAGCAAGCAAACAAAATGATTACTGGTAAATAAGTGTTTCAATGCTTCTTTTATTAATCCGGTAAATTATCTTAGTTTTAATTTAAAAAATCTAAAACTATTATTACTTATCTGTCTCAAGACAACCATCTCAAAAAAAAAAAATGTGAATCTGGTCACATTGGGAATGAATGCCCAGGGGACCCTGTAACAATATCATTGCTAATGCATGAATTTTCTTCTCTGCTAAGGAAACAATTCAGACAGAATTTAAGCAGTTGATCCATTCACATAAAATATGAATTATAAAACAGACAAGATCAAAAGCTTTTTCAAACTTTCTTTAGTTAGTAAAGAGAAATATTTCTGAGAATAATTCCAGAAGGAAGAATACTTTAAAAACCTAATCAAAATATAAAATTATTCCGTCTGTAGCTGTTCTAAAAAATCATTATGCTGTTTTAGTCTAAACTAGATGATATAGTAGTGTCTATTCACATTAATATCGATGACAGTTTCATCTATTCCAGTTTTATCCTCAAATATTCATAAGTATTTTTATGGGGGCAACTGAGCAATTACGCAAACACTGCCAAATCTTACCTCTATATTACTTCTGCCTATACACATTGAACAATGAAAAGACAACCCTTGGGGTATTTTTTTGCTTCCTTTTTTATTTCTTAAGGAATATGGAAAACAAGACTGATTATCTTTAAACAGAGAGATAGGTAGATAGATGATAGATAGGCAGACAGACAGATATTTATGGTATAAAATCTGGGAGAAGTTAAAAATCAAAAGGCATACTCTACACACATAACTTCCCCAAATATTGGTGTAAATTTGGCTTTTTGGATAACATAATTCTGTCTGGTTTTGAACTATTTTCTAGTACTTAAACCCATGCTCACGATAACAATTTCTTTGAAGTCAAGCTTACTAAAAAAGAAAATAAAATAGATGAAGGTCTTTCTTAGAATTAAAGAAGCTTTCTGTTTTGTCTTAGGAGAAAAAGCTGTTTTCTTTTGTTTTTGTTTTTAATGAATAGCAATGCTCTTCCAATAATGTTAAATATAAATAGCCCAGTTTACACCTTGGAAACTCCAAGTTTAATTCTACCATAGAAGAAGGCCAAACAAAACTGGATTTTAATCTGGTGATCTTCCATGAATTTAGCCGTTTACAAGGAGGCTAAGAAAACAAATCTCAACACTTTAGGACTTTGAGGAGTGTAGAAGTTCGGGAACAGAAGAGTCGCAAAACAACTCATTAAAGAAGGAAAAGCAATCTGCATATGCACTTTGCTGTTTAAATCATGACAATTAAAAACTTTGCCAAGTCATTATAGCCAAGAGTCCCAAAGTTTGTGCAATCAGCTAATCAGAGGCCCCTGCTCGCTTCCTTTTAAACAATCAAAAGGAGGAAATAGGGAGACCACACTAAAAACCACTAAAAGTCAATTAACTGTTCACTCCCACCGCCCCAAGTTTCCTTGGAGCTGTCAATTTCATGTGTTCTTGTAAAGAAGATTCTAACTACCTTGACACTGCTCTTATCATATAGGGCTTTTTAAACCTGTAACAGCAAAGGGATATTAGCTTGCAATGTTTTCCTAATCGCACTTGAAGCCATTACCAAGCAATACCAAATTTGTGACGAACATCTCAGGCAAAAAGAAAAAAAAAGTAAGAACTAGCCATCAATAGCTAAATGGGCAGCTATGTTGTTCCAGTGTACCATCAAGCATCTTTTCATGAACAATAAAAGAAAAGAGGTTGCATTAGTCATCTGTACATCCAGTCATGTGCTCTGCTCCGCTTTGTTAATAAAGGCATCAGCTTTCAATATATCTCCAGCAACAAGCTGGATGTGCTGGGCAAAGCAATGAAAAGAAAAACCCTTTGTAAAAGCAAATGCTAGCGGATGATGAGTGCATCCAAGATGTTGACTGTTTTTTTCCCCAGGAAAGGATACGTAAACTCTACCCCAAAAATACAAATCTGAAACATGATTAAAAAAAAAAAAAAACCTACCATCAAATTTTTCTGGGACAACACAGGTGTCATCATAAAACTGCCTGGGACCCTTTTCATACATACAGCCTGTGGGGGAAAAACAGGATATATTCATGAATAAAATAAAAAAGCTCACAAATGACTTTCAATATATCCACAAACACAAAAATTGGGATACACAATCACTGCTATGTTTTGGCTACATAACCTCAGACAAATTAGACACATTATTTTATTTTGGAGTCTCAGACCCTTAAAACAGGAATGATAACAAATAATTAAGTCCCTGTGAGTTGTGAGAATTCAATGCTTTAATATAAGCAAGTTTAGAATACTGCCAAAAGTACCTAAGAAACATGTATTTCTATTATAAAATTATACATAGAGATTACATAAATATTATGCATATAATGAAATTTTTTTTAAAAAGAAAATTTATATAAATGCATGAAATATAAAAATAAAGAGAATATTCGTAGCAAATCACCCTAAAGGTTTTCTTCCAAGTTTGGTTCTATAAAGAGATGAGAGGGAAACCTACCTGAATTACCAATGTTACCTTGTATTATTACCCTGGTAATAGATTTACTTCCTTGTAGAAATATTTAGGGAGGCTAAATATTTAGGTAGGCTAACCTTCTCATGTATTCATCATAAATATTCAGAGTAAAAAAGAAAAAAAACTTTCTGTAGCATAACTAAGCCCACAGAAACGGTAGAAAAATTAATAACTTTCACAATCATTTTCTTCCCATGTGTTTTTTTAGTTTTAACCTCCAAGAATGAATTTGTATATTCACAATTTCCTTTTTCAAATGTCTCTGGTGGGGTACAAGATATAATCAACAACAATAACAATAAATTTATGTAAAATAATTTTTGGTTACTCAAAAAGACCAAAAATACTAACTTTAGATTTACCGCTTCATTCAACTACTTGAAAAAGGAATTTAATTCTATTAGAATCATTCTTATTAAAATTATAATAAAGTAGATCAACAAGAAAGCATCTGGCCAGAAAGATAGTAACAGTGAGTAAGGCATTTGCCTCAGTCATCCAATCGGACATATACATATAGTGACATGATCCCCAATCCAAGGTGTAACCCCTGAATATAAGAACCAGGAATAAGCCTTGAGCACAGCCAGACGTAGCCCAAAAATTAAAAAAAAAAAACTTTAAGGCATACTTTGGGTTATCAAAATCTATTAAAGCTTTTGCATCAAGATTACAATAAATCCAATAACTGAAATGTCTTCCTTAGTTTTCTTATGTTTCCCTTCTTCAAATTACTTGTATTCAAAAGCACAATTCAAGGTATTTAGGGGTAAATATATTTAAAACAACTGCATTTTACTTCAGAACAATGACTTAGGGGACTGGAGAGATACCATAGCAGGAGGGTCTTTGCCTTGTAGGCAGACAACCAGGGATGGACCTGGGTTCAATTTCCCCCGCATCTCATGTGTTTCCCCAAGCCTGCCAGGAGCAATTTCTGAGTGCACAGCCAGGAGTAACCCCTGAGTGCTGCCGTGTGTGGTCCAAAAACAAAAACAGACACAAACAAAAACAATTCTACACAATCAAGACTTAGATCTGCAAGAGAAATAGAAAAAAATTCTTTGAAACAAATTCTTAAGAGTACAGTACAGAGGATAGTTTAAAAAACACATGCTCCATCATCTATTGCTGTGTTTTTAACCAAAAGAAAAAAAAATAAACAAGCAAAAAATTTACTTTGGTGGGTATTTATATTACATATATCTTTTGTTAATAACTAAATATCAGATATCATGATCTAAAAAACCACCCCTTTGACATTAAAGAAATTAAGCTTTAAAATAATAGCTCAGGGAATTTATGCCATTTCTCCATAGAATATAATGATTTAGCAAAAAATACTAGAATTATCTAGCTATTTTAACCACTTTTTACTAGCAATTTCAATGATAGGAGACTTAACTTCTGTTCTGCTGGGATGAGTCAGAAAACCTTCTTGCCTCATATAAATGGAGTGGCAGCTAGGTACTTCTGAAAGGAAAAAAAAGCATTGGTTGAAGAGGAGAGTTTGTAGTTGAAAACAGGCTTTTAAAAAAGATAGAGTAGTAACAGAAGATAAATTAAATCTACATGAAAGCAACTCATCACATAGATAACATTTCAGGCAGGATTCACACAAGAAACATGAATGAGCATCATCTGTGAACACTGATATTCTGAAACCATCATGTGACATCAATTGTAACCATATCAACCTGCTCTAGGTCAACTTTATGTGGAAAAACCATATAGAGTGATGGCCCACTCAAAATAAAGAGTGATGTGAGATAAACTAAATTTTAGGTATCAGTCGAATCAATTTATATATTCAGTAATATTTTATTGGCAAAGCAAAACTCAACAAAACTCATTTGGCTTCGCTTGTAATAGAAATTTTTAAGAATAGAAAAATTGCTAAGTCCCTGAAAATTAATGCAGCTTCAAAGTGATTGCTATGTTTCCCTCTGACAAAAATGACTGGATTTTCTTTTTATTAGTATACAGGTCACATTCAAAACCAAAGAAATGATACAACTCAAATGCATTAGCTTTATGGTAAACACTGTTATTAACCCTAGGATTGCAGTTAACTCATCACTAAGAAAAGACACATTTAATAGTTAAATTTGAGGCACACTGGTAAATTTTTATATTTAATGTGTTCAGGGCTAGAGATGTGGAGAACAGTAAAAAAAATTAGAATTGAGACAAAAGATCATTAGTTGAGCTCTCTACTTCTAATTAAAGTACATTAATTTTTAATTCATTTTTGCCTGTTTCCCTATAAAATCAGGTGTTACTTCAGGTGTGATCTAATTTCTACTGTTTTTCCTGGCTTTTCATTTCTGAATAGAAGTTACTCAAATAATCAGAGGTGAATTCATAATGAAAATACTTTTCACTTCAGTAGAGTCTACTTGCAAAAATTCCTAGAAGACCTTGCACCTAACTTTGTCCAAGCCATTTCATTTAAAAAACAAATAACAAGTCTATAAGTCCCCCAAGTTTATAAACCCCACAAATCTGCCCCAGATATAACATAAGAATTCTTTCAGAACATAAAATAAAACTCATACATAGCTCCTAGACGAACTCCTCCCAGCTTCCCCCCATCAACAGAATTACAGAACTTGAATCATCTTGTTCTGCCCCGTAAATAGAGGGGGGGGGAAATGTGGATAGTACTAGGAGCAAACAAATAAATGAAGATTGAGTGGAAATAAAAAATGATCAAACCTAAATACCCCAAAGTCAACAATAACAAAAATCAAGATATCCAATCTACAACAAGTTATATACAAAAGGAACCTGTTACTCTAGCAGTCCAGGGAGCTTGGGGAGTGGGGACAGGGTCAGAAGGGGGACAACGCTGGTGGTGGGATTGGCCCTAATTCACTGTCACTTTGTACTTGAAATATAACTGTGTAAGACTTGTAAATCACATTGGTCACAATAAAAATTTAAAAAACTCACAATAGGTGTAAGTGTACCAACATAGAATACAGCCCCTTTCCCATCACTTGCATTAACTTTTTGACCCCTGAAGAAGCAATTAATAACATTTAAACTAATTAGAATCTAAAGATTCTTAACTCCTTTTCAGCTATCTATCCATTTATACTTTGTGCTACAAAATACAACTAGCACTACTTGCTGGAACTAGATATGTTTCTCTGTTGGTCTGCAAGGTTACTTTTCAAGTCTACACCTTTCATTTATAGTGTGCCTGACAATAAATATTAACCAACACACACAAAACCCCATTTATTCAGGTAATTTTAGTCAAACGCATTTTAGAGCAATCCATAACAACAATTTAAAAAGATGTTTAAATAGATGATTTTTAAGGGGCTAAGCTTGAGCCATAGCACAGCAGTTGGGTTTTTGCCTTACACGTGGTTGACCCAGGACGGACCTCGGTTCGATCCCCAGGCATCCCCCAAGCCATATGGTCCCCCAAGTCAGAAGTAACCATTGAGTGTCACTGGGTGTGACCCCAAAACAAACAAAGTCAAACGCATTTTAGAGCAATCCATAACAACAATTTAAAAAGATGTTTAAATAGATGATTTTTAAGGGGCTAAGCTTGAGCCATAGCACAGCAGTTGGGTTTTTGCCTTACACGTGGTTGACCCAGGACGGACCTCGGTTCGATCCCTAGGCATCCCCCAAGCCATATGGTCCCCCAAGTCAGAAGTAACCATTGAGTGTCACTGGGTGTGACCCCAAAACAAACAAAAAATAGATGTTTTCATTTATAAAAATGAATTTTATAGGGATTTAAGTGTTCCAATTTTGAAATAAAACATAGGAATCAATAACTTGCAAGTTGAAGTCAACATCAGCTTCTTCCTCCCTATGTATCAGACCTCAGATCTCTTAACTCCTTATATAATGGGACAGAGTAATTCTAACAGCGTTCTAACTCTGTTAACAGCAAAGGCCAAGTTAAATCTTTTTTCCACACATTAGCTTCTTAGCACTGTTTTCCAATCGTTGCACTTTTTAAGTTACCAAATACCAGTCGTTTCCTTAAAAAAGTTTTTCACCAGTGGCATCACATTCATTTCTTGCATTATTTTGATTTACAGCAAGGCATCAGATTTCCGGAAATATCTGGGCATGGAAGGAACAGTGTTAATGATTCTGCCATCAAATCAACAGCTGCTTTTAGGCAAGCACTTTGTTGGACCGAAGTTGACATTCTGCCACAAAATAACGTTTACTGACTGCAGCCCAGCTGTGATGTGGCTATCAAAACAGCTGGCTGGCTCTGTCCTCAGCTAACAGAACACATATAGGCTGAATTCTATTATATATAAGTGTGACTGAATGGAATCTTGCCTCCCCAGAGAGGAAGGAAAAGAGAGGAAACACAGGTGTTTCTGAGAAAGCTATTATTCAATGGGAAGGGATGGTTTCTGAAAATACTCTCACATAATGCAAAAAATCATACTTGTTGCTAAGTACACATTTGCCATCAATGATATAGGCTTGTATGAATAATTTCTCAAATATCCTGCAACTATTAGACTAACTGATCTGAGATTTCTCGGACTGCTACCATCTTTCATAAGCTACATTCTATGTGAAATAATTTACAATCCTTAATATTGATGGTTTATTAAAAGTAGTCACTCTTATTTATAATTCCATCTTGTGTTTTATCATTAGAACATTTTTTTAAAGGTTCGATATCACACCTAGGTTTTAAAAAAGCAAAACAATGACAGAAAGATAGTTTAAGGAAAAAAAACATGTGGGAATGTAATTGTCTTTATATTCCTAATAAACCTCTAATCTATCCTCAGGTATTTTTATTTTTTAATCTACCTCTTGAAATTGAGATACTTGGCCAGTGCTCTTTAAATCAAATATATCTATAAAACCATTGTCCTTTATGTGGGCCTAAAAAAATGACTATATGGAATTTATTCTCATCAAACAACTAAAGTCATGTTATCCTAAAGTGATATCAGTTAATTTATGACTATCAGAGTGGGTCAGACTGTAATCAAATTGTAGAAACATTTCCAAAGTGATTATTCAATCAAATGACTAACATGGTTAATTAGGAGCCATAAACATTGCTCTGAAGTTCATCAAAGTAATGACTTGCCCAGAAAAATTACTGCTAATTAAATTGCCCTGCTGCTTTCATTTCTACCTTATCTAATAAAAAATCTAACCAATGAAGTTTGACATTACATTTTAACTTGTGCTAAATGCTCATCTAATATCCAAACAAGCCAAGGGGAAACTTCAAAGGAAAATGTTTTATAGCAGGAAACTGAGGCATCACTTTCTCTCACTGGGCCTTTTTCATGGAACAAAACCTAACATTTAAATACAGTAAATTTTAGTTGAAACTATGTACTAGTGTTAAGATGATAACAAGCTATTTTCTTGTATTTTTGTTTGTTTATTTGTTTTTGGGCCACAGCCAGGAGGCTCAGGGGTTACTCCTGGCCATGTGCTCAGAAATCACTCCTGACAATGGGGGATCATATGGGACTCAGGGGATTGAACCAGGTCTGTCCCAGATCGGCCACGTACAAGGCAAACATCTTACAACTATGTTATAGCTCAGGCTTCTATTTTCTTTCTCTTTTATTTTCTCTCCTTTTCCTTCTCTTCTCTCTCTCTCTCTCTCTCTCTCTCTCTCTCTCTCTCTCTCTCTCTCTCTCTCTCTCTCTTTCTCCCCTCCCCCTCCTCATTTCCTCTCTACCTTCGTCCTCAGGTCATTCAGGGATAATTCCTGATTGTCTTAAGGGACCAGATGGAATGTCATGTATAAGAGCCCAGTCAACATATGCTAAGCATGTGCTAATCCATTATAACAGCATGTTTATACATTTTTTTGTCCATAGAATACAATCTTAGGATTCTTAATGTGGCCTTGATTACAAATATGTTCTACTTTGGAATCTAGAACAGACTTTCAGTTTTATTATTCTGTGTCAGCATGTAATTTTACTGCTTATCTTTACTGCTTCTTATCTCAGCCTTCAGAATTATAAAATAGGGATATATACATTTATATATCCACAAATAAATGGTTATTTATGGGAAACATCGTGGTTTTCTGTTTTCATTTTGTTTTGGGGTCATAACTGGCTGTGCTAAGGAGATATTCATGATTCTGCAGTCAGAGGATCAGTTCTGATGGGGCCTGGGGACCATATAGGTTGCTGGGAATGAACCTAAGTTTGCCGTGTACAAAGCAGAAACCATATCAGCTACATTATAACTCTGGACCCTCTGAACATCATTTTTGGGAAAAGCATATATAATAAGTCATTGGTTCACCTAAACTTCTCCAGAATCTACACATTGTAAGGATAAGATTTATGGTACTTGTACTAACAGCAGGGCCTATTATTAAATGAATATCACAAGCAGTTAAATAGAACAAAAGACAGCACTTAAAATGAGAAATAATTGTGCGAATAATTTTCGTTCATATCCTAATTTGATATTCAAAAATGATCACTATGGAGATTGTGGATTTGTTGCTTCTGGTATACTTCCTCAGTAAGGCTCTTTGCAAATCTAGTAGCATATATTCTAAATAAATTGATTAATGGGCCGAAGAGAGAGTACAGTGATTAAGGTGCATACTTTGGCTTGATCTCTGATTTATTGCTTTATATATTCTCCCAAGCACCAAATGAAATGATCCTGGAGCATGAGTCAAAATGACACTCTGAGAATGACTAGAGTGCCCTTAGTCTGTCCCTATCCCCAAATCCCTTCAAAATACTTTGATTTGGAATTTTTTTTTTTGTTTTGGGGCCACATCTGGTGACACTCAGGGGTTAGTCCTGGCTATGCACTCAGAAATCGCTCCTGGGTTGGGGGTCCATATGGAACGCTGGAGGATTTAACTGTGGTCTGTCCTAGGTTGGCTTCATACAAGGCAAACGCCCTACCACTTGCGCTCCAGCCCTGGAACTGTTTTATTTTATTTGGGGGGCATTTGGGCCACACCAGTGGTACTCAAGGATTACTCCTGGCCCTGTGCTCAGAAATGACTTCTGGCAGGCTCGGGAAACAATATGAAATGGCCAGGATCGAACCTAGGTTGACTGTGTGCAAGGCAAATGCCTTACCCTCTGCACTATCGCACCAGCTTGACGGAATTTAGTTTATAAACTTATGATACTGAGAGTACAAATGAGAATCACTGTTCTATTTTTGAAAACATTTCAAAAAGAGTTATTTTCTTAGCTTTTTAAAATAATATTAACCCTAATATTGTATGCTAAATTATTCTGGTTTAAAATTCTTATTCATTCTCTAAATTGAATTATGCAGATTTAATTTAAGACAAAGTATTTTTATTATTTTATTATTTTTTTGGTCGTACTAAAGAGCTCTAAACATGTTATTAGTATTGGACAAAATCAGATTGCAAAAACTAAACTGCCTATAATTTGTCATGGACAAGTTTACAGTGATGATAGCTGATTTTATACACTGCAAAAATTCAAAACAACAAAGCAGTACTGTCATCACAATGCAGTATTAAAGGTAAAGGAAATTGAACAAAACGATAGTATACTAATATCCCCAAACGGCTAATTTGATTTATCTTTCTGTTCAGTAATGCTCACAAAAATGCAGCTATTAACTCAAAAGTTGGTTTCTCTGTCTCTACACTTAATATTCATTAGAGAACTTACCAAAGAGTTTGCATACAAAGTATAGTTGTGAATGCGCACCCGTTAAAAACTTATCAATATTGCAATGATCAGCCAATTTGTTCTCCAACAGTCAAGTCCACAGGAGTAAATGATAGGCTTAGTTTCTTAAAGTTACATGAAGCCATAGGAGAGACAAAATATTTGCTCCCACTAAGTGAGATTTCGAAAGTTTGTTGAAATTTTAATCAAATAGTGTGTAAATGTGGAATGACTTTATAATTGTACATTTGAATAAGGAGGGAATATTCTTTTTATATTTGAAGATTCTAAATTAATTCCTGAAGCAATAATCAGTTTGGTAATGAAGCTTTCAACAAGTTTCCTTGGAAAAAGGAATAGATTTAACATTTTAATCAAATGCGATTTTGTTCAAATAAGTATCCAAAGCAAAGATAGAATGACAGTCACAGCTATTCACAAAGGCGAAGTGCTAAGTATTAAGCACTCAACCTGCATGCTGTCTATTGATGATGGTTGAAGATTTGGCTTATGAAATGCTGAAAATATTGAGTACATTATTGTTAAAAAATGTGTGTATTATCATATGTATGTGCATGTTAATTTTTATTTTCTACACAAATACTGAGCTGTACCAAGAACGAATGAATGCCATTAACTTAATTTAAAAGGATTGTGGAAAATGTTTCCAATGTTCTGTCTGTATTAAACCTGATATTTTTTTGCTTCTGTTCATTCCCGGGTATCTCACAATTTAGTGTTTAAAATTCAATAATGTTCCTAGCACATATATAAGATGAACTCTGTGAATATGTGCTCATGCAAAAGTCAGCTAGAGTTTAGCTTAGCATTTCCATTTCTTTGCTGTTCTATATGCCCACTGAAAGTTTTTACAAAGTTGAGCCAATATAAAGCTTCCTGAAAGGAATATCAGTGAGAAAAAGTTAGTGTATGCATATGCTCTCTTTATAAAAGAACTACACTAAAAGTGATAAACTCTTAAATATAATAGTCTTTATTAATATATTTAAATACCTAGAGTAAAAATCAAGTGTAGCAGCCAAAGGTCAGATTTCAGAGCTGTAAAGAGAGTTCGGTAGGCTGTTTTGCCTTTAGAAGATCCATTCTTAATACCAAAACACTACATGGTCCCGAAGCAGAGAGTCTTGAAAAAGTACACCTATGAACACTGAATAAAGATGCAATTTGCACCAAGAAAATATAAAAATTCTATAATCTATTTGTAGTCTGGTATAAAAAAGGTATGGCTACTTATTCAAAGAGTCTTGTGTGAAAAGAAAAAGTTAAAATTGTCTGAACCATTAAGAAAGTAATAATAAATGAATTTAGTAAACTTCATATTTGGATGGGAACTTTTATTAATACTATCAATAACTATGTATAGGTTTATTGAACATGCACATACATTTCTTCCACCATAGCTTGGATATGCTAAATCTACTGTTAGTGGATTTTAAAAACAAAAACCAAAAAAATATTAGTCTTCATATGCTCTGCATATTGTTTGTAAAAACCTAAAGCATCGTAGTATATATTACTTATTCATAAATGTATTCAGTAGCTATTGAAACTTAAAGGCTACCTATCATTAAATGACTATAGAATTTTACCTAGGAAATCACTCAAGATGCTTATCAGAGATTGGGTTTTGGAGGAGTCACACCTACACAAATACTCAGATTGCAGTAAGATTAGTGCTTAATTTGATAAGCTATACCAGTCTGTGGTTTTATAAAATGATGCTACAAATAACATTTTAAGGATAATTAGAGAACCAGAATGATAGCACACTGGTAGGGCATTTGCCTTGCACGCAGATACCTGGGATGGATCTAAGTTTGATCCCTGACATCACAAATGGTTTCCAGAGCCTGTCAGGAGAAATTTCTGAGCAAAGAGCCTGAGCATCACCAAGTGTGGCCCAAAAACCAGAAACCAAAAGAAAAAAAAAAAAGGGACAATTATAACTTTGGGCATTTTTAGATATTGTTGTACTCTAAGAAGGAATAGGAGTTGCTATTGTAGAAAAATTCTGAAAGGTGAATTTTTAATCCTGAATGTCAAACTGAAATATTCCCTTGTGGAATTCATTATAAAATCATACCAGTGGAAATTCTTTTTTAGGGCTAGATCACAATTAATGCATCACTAAATTAACCAATAAATTCAAACTTCATCCTTATTCTAATAAAAAAAAACAACAAAGGAAGAGAAGTTATTAACCTCGTTCTAAATATGGGAAAAAAGATAAGGAGAAAAAGCTTAATATAATAAGACAATAAATAAGCAAATCTAGGACTCTGTAAAATAGTTCTGGTATTATACAAAGTTAGTGGTTTTACTTTTTTTTTTTTTTTTTGAGAATAACAAAACTTGTGTATGAAGCAGTGAACTGTAGGGACACAAACTGAAAAAAGAAGGTTCCCCATATGGGGAATTCAAAGAAATATTTCTAAATGTAATTGAACTGTAAATAAATTACAATGACCTGTCTGTCATATCTGTAGGTTTGTTTTCCTTTTTTTACATATATCTTATAATGTAAAATTTTCTCAAATTTTTGAGACTATCAGAAACAATTATCTGGAATTTTCAATGCTCACTCGGAGCAATACAAAACTTACTTGCTTAATCTGGCAAAAAAATCTTGAAATAACTTTAATTATATTAAATTACACTATGCACATTTGATGTAAAAAATATCAGTGAGAAAGATAATCTCTCTTTTTTTAATTTTATTTTACTTTATTTTTAT
>PVKC010001052.1:21081-55030 GCA_004027635.1 Crocidura indochinensis
TTTTTTTTTTTTTTTTTTTTTATTTTAAAATTTAATTGCAGTCTCACCTTGGAGTGTTAAGGGCTTCCACCTGGCTCTGCACTCAGGAATCACTCCTGGAGGGGGGCTACAAGAGATGGAACCTGAGGCAGACATCTATTATCATTCTGCCCCTAAAATTTCCCTTTTCTCTCCAGTGGTTCTCAAATAGTGGGGCGTGCCCCCCAGGGGGGGTGCGAGACTCCATAAAGGGGGGCGAGTTAGACCTCGTCAAACACTGTCATAACAAGTTAAGCCCCATGTTTATGTCTCTGTATATCTCTGGAGCTGAGAGTTGCTGTGTCTTGCTTCAAACCCTGCTTCGAAAAGCTATGCATTGCAAAACATGCTCATTGTAGCTATTGATCCAGACAGCACCTCAGCTCAAATTATTTAATATATTTTTGTTTTGCGGGTTAAAGTTTTTTTTTTAAATAAAGATACTATTTAAAGGTTTTTTTCTTTCTAGAGGGCCTGACAGAAAATAAATGAGATGCACTGCTCTACACTATCAGTTACATTTACAATCAGAAAGTCTTTTAGTCAAAAATATTTAATACCAATATTGTAAACCCATGTTTACTCTTAATGAATGAATATATTTTAAAAAATAAATATAAGTACACATACTACCTTTCTCATTCCAATTCATAGAGAGATCCAACCATGTTTTTAAAATGGCTCATTTAATTTCAAGTCTCCGTTGCACATAAAAACCACTTCTATGTTGATTTCAACATACTTGAAAGAGAGGTCTGGGTCCAAGCATCCTAACTGCTTTCTTTAAAAGAATGGAAAAATCTCATACTGTAAAAAGATTTTGCCTTCCTCTCTAATTCCCACCCATTTTATTTTCCATCCAAGTACGACTCACAAACAGATGACTGCTCCCTTCCCCCTTTCCTGCCTGTAAAATCGGAGTTAGACAAATACTGTGAGGCTGAAATGACATATTTGAATGGAATTCAGACCAACCAGTTCCTGTTTATGTTTCTGATTCAAGAATGTTGTCTTCCCATTCACTATACATTAAGAATTCTGCAAAGCCAGAAGTGGTGTCGGGTTACATGCAAGTAGGACCAATGAATATTAGTCATTATTTCCAGTCAACTGGCCAGAGCAACAGCTGATGGAACATTATATCCTTCTGCTTTGTATAAATGGACAAGAAGGGGAGAGGGAGAGGGAGAGAGGGAGGGAGAGAGAGAGAAAAAGAAAGAGGGCGGAGGAGAGAGTATTTCCTTTCAGTCTCCATTTTATGAATGAAACTCCAGGCTCTACAGTGCCCATTCATGTCAGAGAAATGCTTACAGTGTTCTTCCTCTAGGGACCAATCAGTCATGGGTAAAACTGATATGATTGGTTTCAGGCAGTCAGTCTTCCATTACGGACTTCAAATGCAGTCAGTCCTTGTCTGTTTGACCTGTGTTAATGCACAAGAGTATATCCAGACCATAGTCTCAATTCTCAAATCAAATCACTCACCAACGCCACTTACTGTAACTGAAGATTTAGAATATACTTAAGTATTTCTTAGAAAAATTCAGAGTATGAAACAAAGGATGCTTTGGGGAGACTAGGTATTTTTGCTCAAAAATAAATTAAGAAAACATATAGGAAAAAGACTTGGCAATAAAAAGCTAAATCAAATTCTGAGGTCAATTTGTGATCTCTACTATAATAAAATCAATTAGGAAGGGATCACTGTCACTTTTCACAATGGAGAAATCTAAAAATTAGAGATAATGTGATCCAATAATCCACAAATGACTGACTGAAGAAAGGAAAATTATCTTTGGATGCAAGTGAAACAGATAAACTACAAACATATTTTGAAGGATCAATAACTCATTCCTTTAAATTCCCAAGGACTCCAATAAATGAAATTTCGATGAAATATTTTTTTAAATTAGGATGGGAAAAATAACCTGTTCATTACAGAAAATGATGCATCTAAGCCATGAACAAAAGATGCCTTTTTATGTAATAGGACCAAGATTTGACCTTTATGAAGGTTAAATGCCAAACATAAAAAAAACACCATTTAAGGATAATAATCACTGTTGCTCTGAAAATGACTAAAGATAGAATACTTAAAAATGTCAACAGTTCTTAGGGGGAGAAAACTATTTACGAATTATTTGGAACTATTGGTACAAACACTTCTATATATATAATAGGTTCAATCAGTCATTTATAATTTTGTTCTTAAGTCCTGAGGCAGGATGACACTTACAGAAAAAGCCAACCATCCTTATGAATATGTCTATAAAGATTATTTTTAGGAACTTTATAAAAAAAAAGGCCCCAATAAATTCATTTCCAAAACAAAAACCCTATTGATTTCTATTTTCTGAGGCTGCAAAAATTACCTTTTTAGGTCTGTGATTATTCCTGTGATTCCCTAACTTTTCCTTTAAAACTATATCACAAATCCATTGAGGGGAATTCCAAACTATGATGAAGAGAGGTTTAGGTATTCTTTACAATTCTATCCTTTGAGAGCTAAATACAAAATAGCATTTCCATCATAAATATACTCCTCTCTGCCATTCTAGTCTCAAATGTACTTAAACTCTACACCCTAGTTTCATACATGGGTTGTGCAATCTAGTAACTGAATCTCTATGTCTGCTGTTGAAGGAAGAAAAGGACTTAAAAAGGTACTATATAAAATACACTTTTGATTGTTAGTTGATGTTTACTATCTTTATAGACTCATTTCATCAGCTCAGGATCATATGAAAATGTGAAAAGAGGCAAAGGGGCTGTGAGAAAGTAAAAGGCCTGAAGTACCACAAGGCTCAACAAAATGGTCCCCAAGGACAGAACATCCAAGGGGAAGAATAGGGTTATAGCAGGGGCTACTAGTAGCCTCCAGCTTAACTAGACATGCATACCCCCCTTTCTATTTGTCTGCATAAAAAGTCAGTTTACAGGAGGATGTGAAGTGATTTTGTTAGTTTGGTTATGCTTTTTCTTCCCCTGATAAAGATGCAGTAGGACAACTAGATTTGGGAATCTCCACTCTAATGGTGCAGGTTGGGCTCATGTGACCTTTGTAAGATAAAATTTAAACAGGTCCTTAGTTTTAACATTGCAAACATGTTGTAAATTTTTAAAAAACTTTTTGGCTTGATCATTTTATAAGCACATATCATAATTTTACATGATGAGTACATAGCAGTATCTTAAGTTTGTTTGGTTGTTTGGAGGGTTTGGGGCCGCACTGAACAGTGCCGTGTGTTCAAAATTAATTTTGGCAGGCTGTGGGGATCAGAGGATGCTGGGGATGGAACCTGAATAGGCCATATGCAAGGCAAATGCTTTACCCAACCAGCTATGATATTGCTCTGGCCTCCAGTCTTTTACCCTTCCAACTCCCCTTCATCAAAGCCCCAAAGTGATCATTTCTTTTTTTTTTTTTTTTTATAAATTATCATACTTGGGGGCTGGAGAGATAGCATGGAGGTAGGGTGTTTGTCTTGCATGCAGAAGGACGGTGATTCGAATCTGACATCCCATATGGCCCCCCAAGCCTGCCAGGAGCTATTTCTGAGCATAGAGTCCGGAGTAAGAACCCCCTCAGCGCTGCCGGTGCGACCCCAAAACCAAAAAATAAATAAATAAGGTATTATACTTGTAAGAAACTTGGGAATGCTTGCTTGGGTCAAAAATTGACTTAAACTCTTTAAAATTACATCAAAATATACAAAAAGGTCCATACACTAAAAAAAAAAACAGAAATCACCTCTTAAAATTATAAAGAGGTCTTTCAAATGGATACTTTCCTTTTATCTGTTTTATATATTTGCAGACCTTCATAAATTTCTTATTTATTTATTGTCTTTTTGGCCACATCCATCTATGTTCAGGCTTACTCCCTGCTCTGTGCTCAGGAATCCCTCCTGGCAGGCTCGGAGGACCATATGGAATGCCAAAAATTGAACTGGGTCTGTCCTGGTTGGCTGCACATGTAAGGCAAATGCCTTACTGCTTTGTTATCTCTCCAGCCCCATTCATAAATTTCTGATGATAAAAAAGTTTCAACTAACATGCAAAAACCACTGTTCTAATCAGATTTTAAACCATTTGGTTTTAACAATAACAACACAAAAAAAGTCTCATTTGAAGTCCAAAATGACAAAACTCAAATAATCAAATAATCTGAGTGCCAGGTAAATCTGTAATTCTGTCTGTTCCTTTTAAGTCAATCTCCTGAAAAATGTTGTAGGAAAAGTCATTTTTTAAAGGTTGAAATCGCAACTCTTGACAATGTTTGCATATATTTTTAAAAAGAAATAAAGTACATTTTATCATAAGGTCTATATGGTTACCTATATTTTCCTATGTGACAACAGTGAACATTAAGCTGTCAGAATATATTTCCCACAAATTAGGTAAAGGATGTCTGAGACTGGAAGGCAGATACTAACAGCCTTGTATGACAGTTATAGGGTTCATTGGGATGTGGTTGCAGGAATTAAAACTGGGTTGATTGAATTGCCCTTTCTACAATTTTTTTTTTTGGTTTTTGGGTCACACCCGGCAGTGCTCAGGGGTTACTCCTGGCTCCATGCTCAGAAATTGCTCCTGGCAGGCACGGGGGACCATATGGGGCACCGGGATTCGAACCGATGACCTTTTGCATGAAAGCAAACGCCTTACCTCCATGCTATCTCCCGGGGCCTCTCTAACAATTTTTTAACTAGACTAATGCTTAATCTAAAAGTTAAAATAATAGATCCAATGTTACCTGTATATAAATTGTGAATCACAATACTTTTCTTTTGTCTAATCATTATAGAGAAAAACAGAATCAGAACTGCATGCTCACATACAAATGAGATAATCTTGGTTCTTGTAGGTTATTTTGCATAACATATGTAATTGATGACTCAGATATTGCATCTGTTAAAATTGGAGTGTCGAGAAGGAATCTGAACTAGATGAGCTCCAAGATTTAGGAGCCTGTGAGACTCTTGATTTCTTTCCAAATTTTAAATTAATGTTAACATATTTTGTAACCACTAGTTCCTATGAATTCAAATCACAAGAAAGCCTCATCCATACTAACAGTAGTAGCCCTACTACAAACCAATGAACACACAGAAACATTTTCTTTGGCAAACATGTGATGTACTTCTCCCTTACATCTAATACTCCCTCCTTTTTCAAGTTCCAGGTTCAATTTCTCTCATTTTTTACATGTAGCATCATTTTCCCTGAAAAGTTTTATTTTACTATTGGTCCCCAACTTAATCTTTCTCTACCACATGGCTGGGAGGCATCTTTTAATTAATTAGTCACAAAATCGGTAATGAGAGCTAGATAATACCTACTAGTAGTAATTGTCCATCAAAGCAGAAACTTCTTTAAGACTTTAAGTTTTGTGCTTTGCGGGGGTCACACCTGGCAGTGCTCAGGGGTTACTCCTGGCTCTAAGTTCAGAAATCATACCTGGCAGGCTCGGGGATCATATGGGATGCCAGGATTTGAACCACCATCCTTCTGCATGCAAGGCAAAACCACCCTACCTCCATGCCATCTCTCCCGTCCCAGCCATTGAGACCTTTTAATACTATTCACACTCACATAGCACAACATACATAGCGCTGCAAGGGGTCTCAGGAAATGAATGGAAACCCAAAGGAAACCCAAGAAGTCATATACAGATGATTCCCTCCCTCCTCCAAAACAGTCCTTGGACCCAAACTCATTGAAAATGAGTTAGCTTTGCTATTTATAAGACTATACTGAAATTCTAAGGAGTCTAATTGTAATGACTGAATGATTTAAATATTTCCCATTTCAACATTAAAATTAACATAAAAATACATATTTAAAATTAAACATGCATATGATCAAAATAACAAAAGGCTTTATTAAATATAATAGAACACAAAATGGAAATACCTATGTCACTCATTCATATGTGTATATATGCCGATATAGTTGTTAAATAAGTAAACTATCAGCCTCTTTAGCATATTGAACATGAAACATTTTCATAACGAAATGAAAACAAGAAGTTAACATGCTTTTAACTTTGCATTAGGCACTTCCTCCAGATAATCCACACAGCCATTAAAATAAGAGATCACAGTGAATTCAGGAAAAAAACAAATAGCAACAACGAAGAAACACCACCAAATTTATAAAGTATCTTTAGGTCATTAAAGAACAGAAGGAAAACTGTAATAACAGTTGCGTTATGAGGCTATTTAGATGTTTGTATCATAATATAATTGTAATGATATGGTTTGGGTTCACAAAATCAGCCTTAAGTATCAGTTTTAATCTGTGTCTTCTGATAATTTTATACTTTTCTCCAGAATAAAAATGTCTACCCTACTAATATAATATTTTGCATTTCAAACTTCAATAATCGGCAGTTGAAATTGCATTCCTGTAATTATAATTATAACTAATAGACATTCCATTTCCCATGTCATAATTAATGTCAGGCTTTATTACAGTATAATCATGCTGCCTTTTTTACTTACAAAGCTTCTTTTATTTTCACAACATTTATGTTATATTAAATTAAGCAACAAAGTTCTAGAGAGCTCTGAAAGGTCAACCTTTGAGTTAGTGAGACAGAGTAAACTCAGAAATGTTTTTGTATTGTTTTAAAATTCAAATCATTTTAAATTTGTTCAGCAGCAATAAGTAAACACAGAAATCAATGGCTCAGTGACAAATGTACTGGATTTCCTTAAAAGGGAGTTTTTAATGTGCTTCCACTGAGAATGAAAGATCTAATAACAACAAAACAAATTATCTATCATACATTTTTGATTAGCATATCAACAAGTGTCAAGTTATTGGTACCAATGTGTTGACCAGAAAATACCTTTTAACAACCAAAGATTAATAATTTTAGGTCCAAGTTACACTGTTTCTACATTTCAAGTCCTTCGAAAAATACAACTTTGTTATTTAACTATTCAAGCAAAACATAGCTGTATATTATTGACAATAGTGAATTCTTAGAAGTCGAGGATGTTACAATCTTATCCCATTTGAGAACAATTTAGAGGAGAGAAAAGTAACCCAAAAGTAACATTTTTAACATCTTTTAAATTATTAATTTTGTGATTTGGGATCCATATCTAGTGGTACTCGGGTCTGACTGCAAGATCTAACCACAGGAGTGGAGAGATCTCTCCTGGCAGTCCTCAGAGGTTCATATGCAATACTGTAGCTCAAACCAGGTTGGCTATATGCAAAGCAAGCATGTAAACCCTTATGCTGCATTTCTGACCCGTAAAATAGCATCCTAAACTATTAGGAACGAAATGAGTGATATCAGCCTAAAGTCATTTCTGAAGAGCTTATGGGAATTAGAGACAATTAGACTAAAGGAGGCTGTGAGGGTGTGTGCAACTTCATTAGTAGCCTTCATAAGAGGAACAGAAAGCAAACGATGTTCATATATTTCTCACACAGGCACTCCAAATGATCCCCAGAACTACCAGAAGCGAGTGCTGTGCATGGAGTCTAGGAGTAAAACTCTGAGAGAAAAACCAAAGTGATACGCAACTAGTGTTCCCAAATATCATTCTATTAAAGCCTGGACATACCTGAATCATATGCAAAATCTCTGGGTTCTTGTTTGATCATCAGCGGCGGGGGAAAGCTTTGGCTGGCGGCACCACCAACCATGGTGTTGTGTTCATACACGGGATCATGATATTCCTGCTTAAAGCCTTGGGGTGGAAAGGGAATGTTTGGTTCAGACATCTGTCGTTGGTACATGGGTCGTCCTTCCCTTGGCATTGTTGGTAAAGGAGGAAAGGAATGACAAGGCTCAGAAAGCTGGCGACGAAATCTGGGAACAGAGAAGACATGTTTCAGTTAAAATGGTCAAGTATCTCAGCTTTTAATACTCCTGTGCAATACTGAACTATTTGATTCAAAAACATGGTATAAATTGACTCGAAGTATAAACCCTTACCAAAACTATAGTTCTTTTTTCCTGGATCAGTAATACCATGCATTTTTTTTACAATCGTAACCTAATTTGTGTTTTCCTTTTAATTAATCCCATCCAGAACCATATCAGATATTATAAGTTAAAGCGTGATTTCAATAGGGATAGTAGAACAGATCACCCTATTAGCTAAAATGTGAACTAGTCATGTGTAGAACTCTCCATGAAGAAGGTTTATAATTACATAAATATAGGTATGTACACAACAAAGTCAACAAAAAGTCCATAGAGCAGGCTCTATCTAATTCTATTGCCAAACTATATCAGCAAATGAACAAAAATGAACCAAAGAAACCATGATTTTTTAAATTTGGTTGTCATGTTTTTTATAATCAATTATGAAAGAAAATGAAGTATATCTTCCCCAAGATATACATCATACAAAAACACACAAATGAAGTGCATCCTTAAATCCTGAATAGTATTATAATTATCTTTGTATTTTAGTAATTAATAAAACTGAAAATCAAATTCATTTTTGCTTTTTTTTTGGGGGGGGGGTGTCACACCTTGCGGTGCTCAAAAGTTCCTCCTTGCTCTGCACTCAAGAATCATTCTTGGCAGACTCAGGGGACCATATGGAATGCCAGGGATCAAACCAGGGTCAGCACATGCAAAGCAGAAAACCCAATTATCGTAATATCTTTCTGGCTACCCAAATTGGTTTGTAAAACACCACATCTTTATTGTCAACAGTAACAAATCACACATTGGCTTCCAATAGTTTTATATAAAACATTATATTGATTTATAAAAAAAAAGCATGAAACATACAGCAAATTTCCTAAAATGCAAAGAACACAGATCTTCTGCTAGGTCACAGGAAAGTTCTAAGGCCTTAGCAGAGATGGCAAATTCATGTTCCATGTTGGCTATCCTGTGTAATGATTGGCTGAAACACATTCATTCAACTCTGTGTTTCTTATCCATAAAACATTGACCCACCACAAAGATATGAATTAAAGATTTAAAAGTGCTCTTAAAAAAATGCCCCAAGAGTGATTAAAAATAAACTACTCAACATTTTGATGAGTAAATATAAGTCTATTAATTCTTCTCCATTCCACTCTATCATTACTAAAAGCATTGCTGAGACTTGAATTTGAAAAGTTAAATATTTAATTTTGATAACATTAAATAAAAAGAAGGTAAAAGCTCAAGAACGGCAAAGCAACTACACTATCATTTTGAAAAACACTCCATCTCTGTGTTTTAACCTTAGTCTCTCGGGATGTCATAGAAAGCTCTGAAATTTCCACCTAGACCTGTAGAAAATAAACTTAGAAATTCGGATATTGCAGAAAACAGTAAGGCTGACTAGTACTGCCAAAAAAAGAAACACAAATTATCATTAGGAACTGTCAAGGAGTGAATCAGAAAATTGTAACTTGAAGTTAAAATAAGAAACTGGCTTGCTTGGGAAGCCTTAAAAGGAAATTAATAATAGTGAGACCTAAAGCTTTTTAAGGAATCAAGTTATTTTGTTTTCTTATGTTGTTGATTTTTGAGCCAAGAAGACTGCAGTTATATTGGTAAGAGTTCTAGTATACATCAAATATATAATGCTTCTAGAAATCTCTAAATCTAAGAGCCCATTCTTTTGAACCACAGACCAGTGGGAAAGAAGAACTCAAGAATCATTAGGAAAACTTTTTCATCATGTTGATGGGTTATGGAATAAAGAATAACAGTAGTAGTAAGTGGTAGGGAAGATGGAGGAAAAAGACAGGGTTCTTGCACAGTGGATTCAAGGATCAGTGCCAAAAGGTTGGCCCAAAAAAAGCAGTTTGTCTGAAAAAAAGGACACAGGGTAATACAGCCCAGTTGGCCATGAAGCATTCCCAGAGAGGAGGAGGGGTACCTGGGCCAGAAAGAGCTCTTTGGAGAAAGGATGTGATTCCATAGCAAATTTGCCATTTATAACCAAGGGACTGTTGTTTGGGGCTTGAGTCATCCAAGAAACCACCTCAGAAACATAAGGCTGCAGAGCTTTTTCTGCAAACGGCCAGCTGGTCTTGTCCTCAAAACTCAGTAGGGGGCACTGGGAAAAGACCCCAAGCTTCCCTCTTTGAGTTCCGGGCCGGCTGTTCTCCATCTCAAACATTTGACTTCAAGTTGAGAAACAAAAATGGATTTGGCTCAAAAATTTCATATGAGGTCACCTGAAAAGTAGGCTTGTTTTTCCAGGCCCTTTCTTAAGGAATAACTGCACCAAAAGTCAAAGAGCACAAAGAATAATTCTGATGGTGTGAAGGTCAGAAACTCAGGAATCAAAGATGTGGGAAGTTAGCAGAAGAGAGTAAAATAAAACTCGCTTTTTGGTTCCTCTTCTCCCCCACACTCTAATCCTGTACAATGTGTGCCTGTTTAATGGCCAACCCTGCAAACAGATCTCTTTCATCTGTGTTTACAAAATTGTTTACACAGATGCTCATACCATTCTCCAACCAATGGGGTGAGAAAAGAAAGACAATAAGAAGCCTTGAATAACTCAAGCACAAGAGGATGGAGTGAGGGTGACTGATAAAAGAAAAATCCAGCTTAGCCTCACATGGGAAAGAATGCTTTCATCTCTAACAAGGCAAGTTACTACTACAGTTTGATATTGAGCCCTATTTGATGTTCCATTCAATCAAAAATAAAATAGAAATATACCCCCTGATTTTCTCAAGTTGGCCAGAGGCACTTCATTTGGCTCATCTATTGCTCTAGAAGATTACGTTGACTGTGTCATTTTTATAACAGTAGGTTAAATCCAGTTTCTCTTGCCTTTTGATTGAATCTTGAGCAATTTGCTGAGCTGAGTTATGCAACACAGCACCATTAAGAGTAAAACTGCTTATTTATTATTTGTAAACATGTACTAGGAAAGATAAGACTCAAAATATAATACTTTCAGATGTTTTACATCTTACTACTAGTTATGCTTAATATTATTTATGTCTGTCTTATCTGTCCAATGCCATGCCATGCTACAGTGTACATTTTACAACTCCTTATTCAGGCTTATCAAAGTGATTGTAGTCAGCCACAGTGATATTTACATCACAAACTCATCAAATAAAACCTGTGGGTTTTTCTTGCACAGAGTCCATTAGATATTTATCAGCACAGCATTCACTATGTATAAGTATAGGACAGATGATAAAATTAGGATTCTGTAAATATTCAAACTTTTTTTTTTTTGGTTTTTGGGTCACACCGGCAGCGCTCAGGGGTTACTCCTGGCTCCATGCTCAGAAATTGCTCCTGGCAGGCACGGGGGACCATATGGGGCACCGGGATTCGAACTGATGACCTTTTGCATGAAAGGCAAACGCCTTACCTCCATGCTATCTCCCGGGCCCCAAAAATATTCAAACTTTAATTTAAATATGAACTGATTCCTTTCTGAGTGTCCAGAATCACCCATTGTATAGCTTCTTTAACGAAAATCAGGTCCAGTTTTTGCTCCAGTTCTTGTTTTCCTCCATGTTCATAAAACTAATTCAAATCTGAAGCTGAAAGTACAATGAGCAAGGTACTTGCCACTTTCCATAGTCTCCTGCACCCTGCCAGAAGTGAT
The DNA here is from genome assembly GCA_004027635.1 of Crocidura indochinensis. Lineage (NCBI taxonomy): Eukaryota > Metazoa > Chordata > Mammalia > Eulipotyphla > Soricidae > Crocidura > Crocidura indochinensis. Next base: position 32,661 of record PVKC010001052.1, read on the forward strand.
TCTGGAGTACAGAACTAGGAGTAAGCCTTAAGTATACACCCCCAAATAAAACAACTAATTCAGATTCAATCTCTTTAATTTTATGTTTTCTGTGTCCAGTATCATGCATATAAACATTAAATACTCATTTGAAAATGATAGAAAATAGTTATGATTTTGATCAAGTAAGCTCAACTCTGCAAAACTATGTACAGCTAAACTATTCTAAGGTAAAGAAACAAAATCCATAAGCCATCTACTAAAATTAGTCTTCTACCTTTATAGAAAAAGTACACACATATGCTCATAAAAATAGGGTGATCCAATTTAAAGTGTAAGTGGAGCATTTTAATTTTAATTCAAGCAATGGAGAAGAAAAACGTTCAAATGTCAGTAGATAGATCAATTTCCCATTTTAGCAACTAATTTGAATAGTTATAAAAGGAATGTTTATAAATGACCTTCTTCACAAATTAAATTATCAAGACAGAGTAAGTTCTTTATACAGATAATTTGCATACATATGCAAAATTATTATGCTCACCTTACATCTACTATCAAACTTAGAAAATGACTATTGGAATCGCTCCCGTGAACACTACAGACAGTTTTAAAATGACAGTATATCCAAGCTACCTGTGGTCCATGGGGTAGCTGCTGTCTTGGATGGTCTGCGTTGGAGGAAGGTGAGCTGGGAATACACGGTCAGGTTTCGGTGTGTGAGCTGAGTTTGGAGATGCATGATGCAGTGGGGACACTGGAGTGCTAGATGGTGTTGGGGGGTTGGAGGGCCTCATTGCCACTTGTGGCTTCTGATCATAGGCACTAGCCAGAAGAAAAAAGCAAAAGGAACACGTATTAGCTCAACCAGTTAAGTGCAACACAAAAACACTTTCCAAGTGGGAGATCTATCTAGATTAGATTCCAGGCACGTGATCCCAGAGCACAGAGTCAATGGTAGCCACTGATTAGTGTCAGGTGCAACTCTCAAAGAGCCCAAAATACAAAATACCACCATCTGAAATGAAAATAAGGAAATTTCATACAGAAGAGAATAAACAGAAAATATGTTCTATCAAGACACTTACAACTTAGTTAAGGAAAATCACTCTCAATCTATCTGAAAACAGAAACCTTTGGCATTGATACATCCCCTTGACAATGTTAGATCAATGTTTTTTAAATTATGAACTATCTCTGACACTATATGTCTGTATTTTAAACAATTTAGAACAAAAGCTAAAATCAATTTAATAAGACCAAGAGGGTACCTGGTATTCTTTAGTGGTAGAATTTTAAGAAGAAATGCTTTTGCTTTATTTTCTTTCTATTATATCAAATAAATGATGCTTGATATTAACCTCCTTACATAGGACAATAAAGAGTAATTAAGGTAAATAAAAATATCTCTACTTAAACTTACTTGGAGTTTAAGAATAATGCTCTTAAAAACAAAATCCTATTGTCATAGTTTTACTTCGAAATAAAATCACACACAAAAGTGAATAAACCACGTTTTGTAATCTAAAACATACTGCACTGAACACCCATTTTTCTTAATTTTTTGAATAAAATGTAGATCTAGGTTAAATGCTAGGTAAAAACCTCTAAATAAAAATGTTTAGCAATGAATTTTTTCTTCATGAGAAATGATTCTTTGGAATTGAAAGTAATAAATCATTCTGTGGAATTACATGCATTTATACTTTACAGAAGAGGAATATGTTTTGTGTCTCTACTCTGACTTTTGTTTAACTTAATTTTATTGAAGTGAGATTTGTTGATTACAACTGCTTTAAAATAAAGTCAATAGGACTGATAATATGTTGACATATTGGCTTTACCAACATTTCTTTTTTGTATATTTGTTTTTGTGGGGGGTCACACAGAATATGCTTATGGTTGCTCTTGGATCTACCTGTGCTCAAGGATCACTCTTGGGCTTCCAGAAACCAAGTGCTGCCATATATCAAGCCTAGGTCAGCTGCATGCAAGACAAGTGCCTTAACTGCTGTATTTATTCCAGCTCTTTTACCAATATATACCCGGCAGCACTCAAGGATTACTCCTGGTTCTACACTCAGAAATCATTTCTGGCAGGCTCAGGGGATCACATGGGATGCCAGGATTTGAACCACAGTCCTTCTGCTCAGTCAAAGACAAATGCCCTACTGCTGTGCTCTCTCTATGGCTCCTCTCTTTTACCAATATTTTTGAATGAGAATTGAGCTCTCCTATAAAATAATTCAGTTGTCTCATTTCCATGTAAAAGAAAACAAGATTTTATCTTTTATCCCAAGATATTACTTTCCACATATACAAGCTCTGTCTTGAGATCTATTTTTATACAGAGTGGAAATTTTCTCTGAAAATTATTGGCCTTCATAAAAATGTCCAAATATTCAGACAATTCCTTGACTGTTAATTTGTGGATATCAGCTACATTATATAAATACTCATTAGAGATTCACATTTCTAATCAATGGTGAAATGCAACATTTAAAAATTCTGGTTGGTTAATGAATTAAAAATTCTTCAATATATTCATAACTTTTCCCTGAATATCTCATACTCTTAAGAGAAAATGAAACGACTGGTTTCTAAAAGATTCGTCTTGATCAATATTGTTTTACCTGAATTTTAATATTGAATAGCATCCCAATAAGATATTTTTTAAATAAATTATCTTCAGTTTTAATGGATGGCTCATGATTTTAGACTCTGATGAACCTCCTAGAAAATTATCTAGAAAAGACTTTTCAAGACCAAACCAAACAGTAATAGAATATGCAAGCAGTAGTCCACTACCAGGAGATCTGCACAGAAATATCTTGAACCCTATATATTTTAATATTGAATATTGCAAACATCTATAATAAAAATAAGGATATAGAAAACCTGCTGGGATCATAAGGTATGATGAATGTTTAATAAGTACAATTGATAAAATAGCAAATATTTACTATCATTTCTGTCAATCCACGTAAGTGCGTAAGAACTAAGCTGATAGTGTAATTAAGAGTAAGTATGCTCAAGATAGAGTGCTCAACTTTTCTTTTGGCAATTACAGATCAATATGAAAAGTATTAAAACATAATTTACTTTTAAGAATTTTTAATGACCATATATGTTATCAAAATTTCTAACAAATGAACAATGGTACTTTCTTCGCTCCACCCTGATTACCATCAGAACGACCAACTAGCTTTTTAATGGAGAAGAGCTTTGGCTAAGTCTTATAAAATTCAAATTTTATTGCAACTCTCCCTGAATGCATCTTATAGATCATCTGCAAAGCTTGTCAGATAACTAATGTACTGCTTAGATCTGCCAAATGTTTCATTTTTATCTATAAACTCTAAAGTGCATAATGCATTTGTTCTAGTAAGAACTTCAAATGTTTTTCGTGCCAAGGAAGACCCTCTTCTTTTCAAGTCCGAGATGCATCATGATAACAGAAAAACTACTAATGTTTGGAAGGAAAATTAGTGCTTTAAAATGATTGAAAAAGTGTATAATAGGATTGAAATGGTTCTTCAGAGTTCAGTTAAATGCATTTACCAAATTAGCTGATGATGTGCTAAAAAGCAATTCTTAGGACTTGAGATTTTATATCATTTTGGAATTTGGTTTTGATAAGAAAGACAATCCGTGACATATAAGTATAAGACTGCTTGCTTTACCTGACATTGTACAGGCACTTTTCTCCATAGCTGAATTTAAAGGGCTGTTCTTGACTGCAGGCTGAGCCGAGTTCTGAACAGGGACTGTGGGGTTCTTTCTTAATTTTCAGTGGTAGGCCATGAAAAGCCACTAGAAAAATAAATTCACAAAAATGAAATACACTGTATGCACTTAGAATATTTATCTCTTCTACTTTCAATGCATTACATACCCCGTCAAACCCACACATAATTTGAAATCCCTTTATACTTCTTTCACATGTGTGTATATATGTGTGTGACAAAAGGTATGCTTGAGCTCTCATTACATAAAAACATCACTTATAATGTGCTCAGATGCATGAAGGTTTTCCATACATTTCAAAACATTTCAGAATGTTATGACTAACAAAAGCTAAAAACTATTATTCAAGAATTAGCTGAAAATCAAAAGTGATTTGAAGCACCATGCTCTACTCTTAACTTTTTGTTGACTTATTACTGTCTTTTGATCCATATCCAATGGTGGTAAGGGCTTACTCTTGGTTCTAGAATAACTCAGGGGAATATATGGGATATTAGAGATCAACTCAGACCTCTAAAAAGATCTAAATATGGGGCTGGCGAGGTGGCACTAGAGGTAAGGTGTCTGCTTTGCAAGCGCTAACCAAGGAAGGACAGCGGTTCGATCCCTGGCATCCCATATGGTCCTCTCAAGCCAGGGACAATTTCTGAGCGCTTAGCCAGGAGTAACCCCTGATCATCAAATGGGTGTGGCCCGAAAAACCAAAACCAAAGCAAAACAAAACAAAACAAAAAAGATCTATATATAATGGCAACTACACAGTGACCAAAGAAAATTCAATTAAAATTCCAATGACAAGTAATGCTGTGGATGGAAATGAACATTTCTGGGTGAAGGGTGATAGTACAGAGGTCTGAGATTGGTGAAAGCAGTAAAGCGTCTGTCTTTCGCATGGCTAGCCTAGGATGGACACTGTTCAACCCCCACCCCCGGCGTCCCATATGGGCCCCCAAGCCAGGAGCGATTTCTTAGAGCAGTCAGGAGTAACCTTTGAACATTACCAGGTGTGGCCGGAAAACAAAACAAAACAAAACAAAAAAGAATGATAACACAGAAGAAAGCATATGTCCTGCATGGGGCCAACCCCAATCAAAACGCAGCATCTTCTGGCCTCTTCAAACAATGCCAGGTACAGTGCTAGAGACCTCAAGCACTACAATTTGTAACCCTGTAACAATCTTTCCCCAGCACAACTGGATTGGCCAATATTCAGGCCCTCACAATTAACCACATTGGCTAGTTGGTGATGAATTTTCAGGAGGACTCCTGGGTTTCCTTGGCACCACTAAGAAGGTCCCCTCATATCTCTCTCTCTCTCTCTCTCTCTCTCTCTCTCTCTCACTCTCTCTCTCTCTCTCTCTACGAGGTCAATCATCTTGCAATAAATGGATATTATATTACTTGCCTACATGCTTGACAATAATGATATGAATGAGAACTACGTGAAAATGTCAAATATAATATAGTATAAAACAACTATTCTACATAACATATGTTCTTATTTTTTAGACAAGGCTATCTACTAATGCTTACTAAAAATAAAGGACCTATCATATAAATGAATATATATTTATATATATATTTGAGGATGGACTTTAAGTATAAGAGCAGTAACACTAAACACTTTCATTCTTGAAGTAAAATTGAAACATAGAATTGGAGATTTGTATGTTTGTATAATATTTGAAGTTTTAATATCAAAGGAAGATTACCAAAGTGATCAGGTTTAAACAAATAATCAATCCAGAAGAACGACTTATTTTTATGTACACTATTCACAAGTATGATAAAACAAGGGTCAAATTCAAGATTATACTTTCTAGAGACTTACTGCAATACCTTTAGACACAAGAATAACACAGAACGTTAAGTGTATACTATATAAAAGATATAAGAAAAACTGATTTATGAAACAATACAATTTTGATCATGAGCACAGTACTATAAATGTTCAAAAATCTTGATTGTCATGTAGAATTTTAATATAAGCAATTGAAATCTAGAACTCTAGCTCCAAGGAAACAAATGCCATTTGTCTGAATAGGCACATAATTTTGACAGAAGAGTTTGGAGCTACTATATTTGAAATTATTATCATCAGATAAAAAATGATTACTGATCCAAAGACCAAAATAACACTAACCACATGAAAATACTCTGTACATTAGGATTAAGAGATTAGTGAAAGAAAATCTATTATAGAAAAAGAGTGGAAAGTACAGTTTAGGGGGTTCACAACATACATCTTGTCATAAAACTCACAAAAATAAAAACTGCACGAGGCCAGAGCTATAGCACAGAGGTAGGTAGGGTGTTTGCCTTGCTCGTGGATGATCCAGGACAGACCTTGATTTGATCCCCACATCCCTTATGTCCCCCCCATGCCAGGAGCAATTTCTGAGCGCATAGCCAGGAGTAATTCCTGAGCATCACCAGGTGTGGCCCAAAAATAAAAAAAAAATTGCTGTAAATTCGCGAAACATGAAAATTAATCCATAAAATGTGTTAAAGGGGCCAAGGACATGGCTCAATGTGGTAGAACATATCCTTAGCATACCATCTACTTCATCAGCACTCTCAGTATAACACTAGCAGCAACTTAGCAATCCTGGGCCTGAGTTGGACCTGAGTTGCAGTGTTGGACCTTACCACTTGCTGTATAGTCAGGCCACACAGGCTAAGTAATTGGGTGTGGGAGACAGCACTATCTTAAAAAGGCAAAAAGGATGAGAGATCCTGGTATGATCTTAGCTAAGCCATATGTTCATCCACTGCCATCACCACCAAGAGTGACTCATGAGCACAGAGTCAAGCAAGGAGTTAAGTCCTGGGCCCCTACCACCAGATTTGGCCCCTAAGCCACAGAAAATAATGAAGGGTGGAGGTGAGACTTGTAAAACCAGTTGGTAAAGAAAGTCCTCCAGATGACAAAAGAAACAAGTAAATAAAACATTGGAGCCGGAGCCATGGCGCTGCAGTAGGACATTTGCCTTGCATGCACTGACCCAGGACAGACAGCGGTTCCATCCCTGGCATCCCAATTGGTCCCCCAAGCCAGAGTGATTTCTGGGTGCATAGCTAGGAGTAACCACTGAGCATCACTAGGTGTGCCCCCCCAAAAAATAAACCAAATAAAAGCAACCCATATATGAAAAGGTATTACACAACATTAATAATCATTAATAATCTCTCTGCAAATCCACTCTAATAGCTAAAACACAAAAGATTAAAATTGTGGGATTATTTTTGGGGGGATTGAGCCCATAGAATGTTAGAAACTGGGAAAGGACACTCAAAATCTATAGCTGTGCTTAGGGCATACACATAGCTCTGTACTCAGGGACCATTCCTGGAAATGCTTAGGGAATCATACTGGTTGATAAGGATAAAACTGGGATCAACTGTGAACAAAGGAAGAACCATAACCCCTAAACTTTCTGTTGTGTAACATATTTTATAAGCGGCACAGAACTACATGTTTTATGTATGCCACGAAACTTCTAAAATATATCTACCCTACGATTAAATAATTATATTTCTAATGTGTATTCAAGGGGGAAAGAATGGATATGTGCACGAAGCAAGTCGAAGTATGCTTATACCATATCTTAAATAAAAGGAAAAACTTTAAATATTTGAACATTTGCCTACAGGAAAATGAATATAGAAATGATGCATATTCATATTATGAGTACTACACAGGAGTGACAGTTTACTAATAAACACAAACCATAGAGAGCAGTGATTAAAGAAAGCAAAACACAAAAGTTTATTACAGGCATGAATTTCAAGAACCAAAAGAAGTGAGACGTCAGGGCACCAACAGATGTCCATCTATTGGTGAGAAGGAATGTTAGAAACTGGGAAAAGGCACTCGAAACCTACAGTGTTAAAAGTACTTTACCTCTTCCTCTGGTAAGTACTTTACCTCTTCCTCTGAAAAGAAGATGAACGATGTGATATATAAAATTCATCAAGTGGTACAATTAATTCTGGCATTATAATGAATGTATCCCTCAATAAGCAGATTTTTAATGTGAAAATTTTGAAAATTAAATTATTTTAAATTTTTGCACAAGCAGTAAGCAGTGCAACTGCAAATGAACATATTTGAACATGTCTTGCCTCCAGTTGTACCAGAAAACACATCAGAAAATGTGTTTCAAATTCAAAAGAAAAATTAACCAAGTGAGATAAGGGAAGAATGATAATTCTGCTATCAGATGCCATATATCAGAATGTCCCTATCAATTTAGAAGCAAAAGTGCGTATGTGTGCAAGAATTATATACTTTGGAGGGCTCTAGAGAAAAGTACAGGTGTTCAAGTATTTGCCCTGTACCCTGTTAAGCCCAGTTATACTCGCCGAACCATGTATCGTCCCCAAAGCATTGCAGGAAAGATTCTTGAGTATATAGCCAAGAATGAGCCCCAGAATTTCTGAGTGTGTTCCTCAAAAACAACAACAACAACAACAAAAAACGAACAAGAAACACATACAGAAGAACTTAGAGCTTTCAGACATGCTCTCAGAAAACTCCTAAAGTAATACTAGTAAAATAATGACAGCAGTAGCAAGGGGAATCCCTGAATCCAGTCAATAAAAGATAGAACTTCTGAAAACAAGCAAACAAAAACAAAACAGACAGACGAGCGCCATGTTACATAGTAATTTGTGTCACCCTCCCAAATTCCTTTCTTGGAGCCCTAACATCAATATGTCCTTATTTGGAGGATTAACTCAGATGAGGTCATTAGGGTAAGATTTCACTTCATTATAACTAGTGTCTGTATAAGAGGGTGAAATTAGAATACAGCCGCACTTTTTTAAGGGAGCATATCATTTGCAGATGAAGACAGAAATCAGAGTAACACTTCTAACAGTCTCCACTAAAAATAAGGGAGGAGCATAAAAATACTTCCTCTACTAGTTCTAAGAAACCCATCAACGCTTATATCTCAGTCATCCAGCATCCAAAACTGGGATAGATGACACATCCAACGGGTCCAGTACCTGAGAAGACTTTAAAGAAAAAAAAAAACGGAAAAAAAAAACTCTAACAATTTTTTTTTATCATTTTCCTTACTGACCAACAAACTCAAAGATTCCCCAGGCTTGCCAACTCCAGCAATTCTGAGCTATTTTCTCCACCCCATATTCAACATGGGTGGGCCTCGGAATCACTGTGTTTTAGAAGAATGATGATTTCTTTTTTTCTAATCATGTGCCAAATAAGAAATTCAATCAATCTGATTTGACTAGGATTTATTTTTAATTGGGGGCAAGCAAGCAGAGGGAGAGGGGGAGAAAAAGGAAGCCACTCTAGAGCTTCTTCATGATTTTGCAAAAAAACTACCGGCTCCTTGTTGCCTGGAGCTTCATCATCCCGAATTCAACCTCACTACTTGATTCTTTCAGAAGGAAGGCAAATCACTGCCATGAGAGAGGGCTGAGTCGAGGATTCCTTGCTGTCCAGAGTCTTGAGCATCTGCGAACAGGCAGTTTTCCAGCCGATTGGCATCAGCATCAGTGGAAAGCGGCACGTTCATTTTGTGCAATTTGCTTTACCTTCCCACATGGAGTCAGGGCATGTAAAAGGCTGTTAAGTACTAAATTATTCCTTATCAAATCACCATCATCTGGAGTCATGATCAACACTAATTAAATTACTTTCGCAGAACACGGCTCCAGCCTGCTGCTGAGGCTGTGAGGTGCATTTCATTTAGCTTTCCTGTCCTGCTTTTCCTGGGTCTGCGACAGACAAGCTACAGGCATCTGCATTGTTCCAAGTTTTAATTAAAGCAAAGATCCTCTTCCTTTAAGTATCCAATCCGACGAGTTAACTCCTTCATTTTATTTAGAGAAAGAAGTCTGTGCTCACATGCTTTTTTTTTTTTTTTTTTCAACCCTAACTTCTGGACAGTTCAGGCATTTTTTTATCTGCACTTTTCCTGGGGGCATTCCTCAAACACATTTCCAGGCAAACTTTCATGACCCACAACTCCTCCCTCCAAGTCCTCAAGATAACCAGATCTTTCGAGAAGCAGAAAGAGCACTTAAGAAAAGCCTTTTGCATTTTTTTTTCCCTTTGATGGTCGCTTGACCTTAAAACCACATCTTAAGCAAGAGAAAAGTTGATTGAGCTCTTGTAATGATTACATAAATGTAAAAGACCCAAAGTCCAAGGTTATTTTTAAAAATGTGCTTCAAAATAAACTGAAGGATGCTTCATGCAAAAGTTTACTTGGGGTTATGGTATCATTCACCAGCAATGGTTAAATTAGTACTATTTTCATTTTGGAACTTCCTTATTTTCTGGCTCTGGGCTGAGGAGTAGTGTTCATGAGGATCTCTGAGTAACCTCTGAGTACAAAGTATCTGAACAAGTGCCACCATCTTTGTACTATTTCTCAAGTCCCAGCAGTCACTGTATGGATCTCAGCGCAAACTACTTTTCAAGTGCAACAATACTGATATACAAACATGTCTTGTTTGTATATCACATCCTAATACCTAAATCTAGACAGAATTTAAAAAATTTGTTCACAAGAAAACAGTTTTTTAAATTCATGACACTGGAGCATTTATTGTACCATTAAATTAAAAATGGGTCAGGTTTGTGAAAACTGACTGGTGCATGTTAGTGTAGAGAATAAACAATGAAATTTATGAATGGACTTTTGTTTATATTTCTATAGTGAACATAGTGTATTGTAAATATAAGTCATAACATGCTTAACTATAGGTGTCAACTTACAGATGATCGGTTAGTTTGGAATTCAAAATGAAAACATTAGCTATAATGCCTTTTTGTAAAACACTTGAAGTTACATAGTTAAGATTGTCTAAGAATCTTTCTTTACACCATTCTTATTTTTCTTTTTTTTTAAGGAAATTTTTTTTATTTTAATCATAGTGGTTTACATGATATTCACAGTAATATTCCATTTACAAATAAACACTGAATCAGGGGAATTCCCATCACCAAGTTGTCCTCCCTCCACCTCCATTCCCATTCTGTCTCCCATATCCTCCACCCTCTCCCCAGGGTCTTCTAGATTGAGTGAGACAATTCCCCCCATGGACCAGGAGAGTTAGCACAGCGGTGTTTGCCTTGCAAGCAGCCGATTTAGGACCAAAGGTGGTTGGTTCGAATCCCAGCTTCCCATATGGTCCCCCGTGCCTGCCAGGAGCTATTTCTGAGCAAATAGCAGGAGTAACCCGAGCACCGCTGGGTGTGGCCCAAAAACAAAAAACAGAAAACAAAAAACAAAAAGACAATTCCCCTTACAATTTTTTAAAGCCTCAGTACACAAAGCCTTTGTGCAACTTTAAGACTAACTTTAAGATTAAATGTTAAGACTTTAAAACTGTAATTTAATTTAAAACTAAATTTAAGACTAACTCATAAGATATAATGAATTAGAGAACGGAGATTTTTGGGTTCCAATTCTGAACCGTTGGGAATACAATTCAAATTTACTTCAGGAAAAAAAAAAACATTTTCTAGACATGAGCACAATTACAATATTTTCACAAATGTTTCTTTATCTGTTCATTTCTCCATTAACTCACTTAAAAACCTTATTCTGCCAAGGTGCAGATACCCTGACAGATGTTACAAAGAAGATTATAAAGTGCTATAGGATGAAGAGAACAGTAAGGTACAGTCTTGAGCAACAGGAGCTCACTATTCTGAGCGTCACTCAAGATTGTTTTCATATTTGCTATAATAAAGATATTTAGCCCATGTTCTTCAAATGTGATAGTCAATGCATAAGACATGTACCATTCTGTAGACACATCATTCTGTAAACCTGTTCTTAGTAATATATTCTTTTTTTTCTTTATGGGCCACACCCTGTGATGCTCAGGGCTTACTCCTGACTATTCGCTCAGAAATCGCTCCTGGCTTGGGGACCACACAGGACACCTAGGATCGAACCTCAGTCTGTCCTGTATCGGCTGCATGCAAGGCAAACACCCTACTGCTGTGCTATGGCTCCGGCCCCTAGTAATATATTATTCACATATGTATTAAAATGAAAACAATTTGTACAACATCTGTGAACATGCCACTGAAGGAAAAATATTGCGAGCCAATTTCCAAAGCTCCCCATCCACTGAAAACCAAAATATCACAAGCGGTTGATCTTTTGTCTAAATGTGGGCAATCAATGTAAATAAAGAGTGGTAAGTTGTCGAGATTCTGACCTTTTACTCTACTTTCCACCCAACTATTAGCATCAAAGTGAAAGAGAGCAATTTCTGTGAGCTTAAAACGAATTCCTTGAGCAAAGAAACACCACAATTTGAATTACTTCTCTAAACACAGTCGTATCTTGAGTTCTAGAATCCAAACTAGCTAGGAATACTGAGGGTTTCCTGATGAGACTTCTTGTCTACTCCAAAAATTGTGTGCTTTCCAGTGAGATTTCCCAACAGGGGCTGCCAAATCATAGTAGGAGGTCAGATACAAGCTCCCCACCTATTTCTGTCATTCCACTGGAACTCCATCTCATTCATTCATTCCTTCAAATCTACAGCTACTTTGCAGAAGCTGGCAGAAATTCAAAAACCTGCCAACCCCCAAATATTTACGCTGACCTTTCATAGAAAAGTTTGCTAATCCTTGTTCTATGTATAGTCTACAATGAAAAAGGATAAAGAAGACATATCCATACAACAGTGCCACCACTTGCTTACTGCTCACTTAGGCAACAAAGAACATTTAATTTTGTTCTATTAACTCTTTCTTTACTGACTCCTCTAACTACACAGTTAACTCATGGGGAAAAATGCTAATTAGGTGATGAAAAGGGAAATACTAGGGCTACCAATTGACACTACAAATTTATGTGCTTTCAAAAATTTCAAGGCATTTAGTGAGGTTATAGCTATATCTAATGTGGAAAAATGTTTTTATACTTGTCTACAAACTATAATGGATAAAGTCAAAACAAATCCATTATGTGGAAACTAAAATGCCTGCAAAACTTTTTCACTTGGTCCTAGAAGTGGAATAAAAAAATATAATCTCTGCAAAATGGGGAGCAAGTAAGTGAAATACATAAATTAGGTTATGTACAGATACAAGCAGGGCATGATAAATGCCTGCAGCCCTTTTATACAATACATGAAAAGCCTTCACTTGAAGTTCATATCACTTCAATTTCAGGTGATGAATAGATAGCAATGACCTCAATTAGTGATCAGTTAAAATTCCAAAGGCAAAGGAGATTTGTGCACAGGTACTGACAATAGTTTCCCAGTTTCTATATAGATCCGTGTTCCAAGATACACTGAAAAAAATGGAAGGTTTTTGCTACAACTAAGCCGCTTGGATTCCTTTCCAGTATGTTTACCTCTTCCATGTCCTTCCCACCCCCTCTGAGCACACATATTACTCGCACATACACACACCAACATCCATTACCAAAAGGCCTAATCTCAGCTCTCAGCAGAAAGCCTTTATGGGGCCATTAAACCATTTCTCTTGTTTACAGTGCCTGAAGAAAGATGTGAATTATGTCTGTGACCAAACAAGCGATAACATTTCTAAACTGCTATCAAAATGCAAACTCAAATACATTTAAGGACTGAGATCCTGATTCGAGTTTTTGTGATTTTTTTCCCCATTATTTGCAGCAAGCAGAAAGACATTCACCGATATGATTTCAAAGTCAGGAATATAGGCTATTGCACAGCAAGTTAATGCCTTTTTTTTAAGACAGTACTATTTAAGTAAAATACTCCTCTCCTTAAAAAATGAAAAAAATGTTACAATGTCTTTAAAGAAATATTATTCTGAGATAAAGATTTCAGACACAATTTGCCTACTGATGATATTTGGCTACAAAGTTATTGTTCTGTGGCCTGACTAGAAAAAATAAAGGAAAAGAGTCTTACATTCATCACAAGTTGCTGAATGTTTTAAAGGATGAGGAGTTTTTAACATGATCATATTTTAGGGATTTAACTACTCTGAAACTTTTGTGCTAAAGGAGCCAGAAGAGTAAGTGTGAGACCAGAGCACAGCAGTAGGTTGTTTGCCTTGCATGCAGCTGACCCAGGACAGACCCAGGTTCGATTCCTGGCATCACAGATAATCTCCTAATCCTGTCAGGAGTGATTTCTAAGTGCAGAGCCAACAGTAACCCCTGAGCACTGCTGAGTATTGCCCAAAAACAAAAAACAAAAACAAAAACAAATTAAGTCCAATGGGTAAGAAGATAAAAGACAAATCATTTATATGGAAAAAGGGAAAAGATCATCATATCAACCCGTCTTTCTCTCCATTCGCAGAAGGAAGTAGATAGCATCTATAGGGAATTTTCAAAGAAATAGGAAACCAGAAAGTCTCAAGAAAAATCATATAGTGCTCAAAAGAAGTAAAACTTCTTTGTTGCTAATATCCAACCTTAATTCATTAATGTAGCATTGTATCTTTACTGAATGTGCTCAGAGAACAAACCTGAGTAAGAAAGAAAGCATCAAGAACTGTCTGTCAAAGTCCCAATATTTGTCTAGCTTCTTTAGGTCCGTCCTGGATAGACTTGGAAACTCGTAGTAGGGACTGAACCGTCATCAGAATTCTGCAGTCTTCCCTAACAATAGAGTCAACTCTTTGGAAACTTCCTCTTTCCCAAGCAAAGAAGTCCACTTAATGATTCCACTTTCTATAGAAAAGTTATTTGTCCACCTTAAAAGAGTAACTGCGACCAGAATTCTGAGTGTGGGCTGTCTTTCTTCTCTTAAAACCCCTTAAGTTGTGATCATTTAAAAATAGGTTTACAGATATTTCTGACAAAATAACCAAAACTTCTGGCTCTCCCCTCCCCTTATCTCTCTCCTTCTTTCTTTCTCTTTCTCTCTGTCTCTCTTTCTCCCCAACACAGACACAAACACATGCATGCAAGACATACATGCAGGCACCCAAAAACTAGCAATGTTGAAAACCAAGGTCATAGTTGATAATTTTTCCAAGACTTATATTTTTTCTATTTGCCCCATATCCCACTAGCCCCACCTCTCCACTTTCTTCACTCAAATTACACAGCAAATGCACTTTCCTCACTCAAATACACAGCAAATTATTTTCCTATTCCTTCCTACCACCAGTTAAAAGAAAATCAGTTATATGTATACACACGCCCGCACGCATGCATGCACGCACGCACGCACACACACACACACACACACACACACACACACACAAACACACATCCCTGCCTGCCCAGAAAAAATAATCATTGTAATGTCACTTTATATTGTGGCTTTGATATTCAAGTGTTTACTCTAAAGCTAAGTAGGATAGAATAACAAAGTTAGCAGGCTCTTAAATCTACCTGGTTTCCAAACTTTGCTTAATACTTACCAGCTATAAAACTGAGTAAGCCACTTAATCTGAGTACCTGTTTCCTCTTCCATAAAATTAGGTGACTATATCACCTACCCTTTGGAACTGAACTTTTGCTGGAGTCTACTTTACTGAAAGTGCACATAAGTGTTTAATAAAGATGGCTATGGGTGATGTGATCAAGCAAATCCAGAATTATTCATCATTGAAATATCTTGATATTTAATTAATTGATATTAATTAATTAATATTGATCAGTGAATTATCTGTCACGTTGAGGATCATGAACATTGGATCTTGCCTTTACTACTTAATTGCTAAACATTTTGCTATACCACTTTCTCCTCTTGCAGCTTCTCCACTTTTCTTCTGCTCTGCAGTCTTGTATTTTTTTCATATTTTTCATATTTTCCTATTCTCACCTTTTAGAGAGGTTTCTGCTATGGATGAAAAGACTCACCAATCAGGACTGATTAGTCACAGTGATTAGTCATCCATTGTTTATACTGTACTAACTGGAATTCACAACTGCCATAACTCTCACCTGTCCTACAAATTAACTTAAGGTCCTTACCTCTGAATTTTTTTTCCACCTTTATGGGGCCAATCAGTTTGGACACATGCGGAAACTAACTAGATTTTTTATTATTCAGTCTACCTTCCTTCAAATTTCCTCCTCAC
This sequence comes from Crocidura indochinensis, assembly GCA_004027635.1. Lineage (NCBI taxonomy): Eukaryota > Metazoa > Chordata > Mammalia > Eulipotyphla > Soricidae > Crocidura > Crocidura indochinensis. The sequence goes on from PVKC010001052.1 coordinate 48,427, forward strand.
AAGTAGGAAAGAAGCCTAGATTTCCTATCTTCTAATCTGCTTTTCAATGTGTCAAACTATACTGTTGACTTTTCCCTTCTTATCAGTGTTCAGTCCCTGTAGAGATATTTTTCTAATGTAAACTTCGTAATCTTATTCTTTATTTGCGATGAAGTGAAACTGAGGACAATATGAAAGAGACAACGTTGAGAAATAGACTGATTAGGAGCAAGTTCTGCTCATAACAGGTCTTTTTATTGGATGCTTAGGTTGTCTTCTTGATGGGAAGTATCTCAACTAACAACAGTACTAACTTTGACTGAATTCTTATTCTCAGTCAGCTTATTCTCAGATCTTATGTACCTGAATTCAACTTACTTCTCAACACAAATTCCACAATGCTTATCTGTGACATGTATTACTGGAAAGAAAAACTAAATCCCATGGCAGTTATCTTGTTCAGGTCTTAAAAGAGTTTTTATATTAAAAAAAGGAAGTTTTTTTGCAGAATAGCTAGTTACATGTTCATGATAGACACGGATAGATCATTTTCAGGGAGAACAGGTTTAGAGAGGTGTGTGAATGGGAGCTTTGGGTACCATTCTGATCATAAATGGCAATTTACTAAGTCTTTATTTCCTCACGTAGCTGCAGCTTGTTCAGGTTTAATTCAGTTGAATTGATTCTAAAACAGACTTTGTAAAACATGATGGCTGCATAAAAATAATAAAAAATGAACTATAATAACTCAAATAACTTATAGGCAGATGCACATGTTACACATCACCTTAAGAACCTCAAGTCAATCTGCTCAAACCCTCTCCTAACACCGACTAGCTATGTGACCATGGGCAAATGATGTAAATTCTCTGGGTTTTGGTTCCTTAAGATATGAATTCAAGACAGTAAGACCCATCATTCCTTGTACCACCAGATTTCTAACAACGGGGTAGAAGGACCTGCTTATTTAGTCAGAAAAAAAAAGGTTGAAAATGAATTGAGTATCCACTCCAGAGAACTCCACACCATAGTCATTGAGAGAATTACTGCATTTAGTAAAGAGTTGGCACTGACATTCTGAACAATTCATAACCACAAAGAAAAAGCAAAATTGGACGTAATCCACTATATCCAAGGGAAGATTCATAGTGTATATTATTAAAGTATATATGCAATTCACACAACATTTTAAAAGACTTGCTACTTAAAAGGTGTTTTGTGAAACACCTTTCAGCTGAAGTGGTGTGTAAGATGTTATTATATTAAGAAAACAAAAAGCAAGAATCGAAAAGTTCTATTCCTAATTTTAAAAGCATCATGAGCCATATTAATTGAAAAAGAAAGAGACAAAGAGTAGAAAATGGGTTGATTTAATTCTCTCAATTTGAAAGTTTCATTCTAATATGGTACTTCAGCAGTAGAGTTACTAAAAGATCTCCATCTTCACAGACTAATTGCCAGGAAAAAAAAATGCCCTGGGAGGAAGCTGGTTCTTCCATCTGGAAAGGGGCAAGGAAAAAGAAAGACCTAAGTTGGAATCATCCAAATCTAATCAGTTTTGAATTCTGTGTTGGCTTCAAATCAGATCTTCCTACCCCTACTGGTCCAGTAGATGGAACGCAGCATGACACAATTTTTTTGGAAGCCAATTCAGTACAATGAGCCCAAACATAAAGTACATCAAGTTCAACTGGCAGGAATAAAACCTGAACAAGCTGCAGCTATGTGAGGAAAATAGACATAATAAATTGTCGTTCACAATCAAAATGGTACCCAAAGCCCCCATTCATGCACCTCTCTAAACCTGTCCTCTCTGAAAATAATTTATCTGTGACTATCATGAACATGGAACTAGCAATTCTGCAGAAACTTCCCTTTTTTTAATATAAAGACTTTTAAAACCTGAGAAATTCCCAAAATATTATTTCTTTCCCAGGCAATTAAATAAATTTTCCCAAGCGATAGATACCTCTCTCTGGAATAGACTAGGTAATACCAACCACTATTCCTAGCGGGACTGCAAGATGTCAACACTTTTGGGGGTTTCTCAGTCTAATCTGAAGAGATTCTGAGGAATGCTATGACAGATGGTCCTGCAGAGTCTCTGCCAACAGGAATGAAAACAGGTCTTTCCTGCTGCAAGAAAATGTGCAGGGTTGAAAGTCTTCTAAACTGCACTCCCAACTTCCTCTGGCTCTACAGAACAAAATCCACAGTTCCACTGGAGCTATTCTGTCCAAATTTCTAACTGGTTCCAAGAAAAAGCATTACATATCTTCTTTGTAATACACCCAACAACAACAACAACAACAACAAGCATGGACAATATGAGAAGAATCAATGGCAATGCATGGTTGTGACTAGACACAATTTGATTAGACACGATAAAGTAATAAATGGGTTCTGCAATTTTCTTTGGATATTCATTCCCAAACTCATGAGCGCCAACCTAAAATCTCATGTCTGTTATTCTATCACAGTAATATACATATCAAACTTAAGATGATGCATAACTGACTGCTAAGTGATAATATGACTGTCACCACTTTAAAAATAGGCCTTTTCGGGGCAAGAGAGATAGCATGCAGGTAAGGCGTTTGCCTTTCATGCAGAAGGTTGGTGGTTCGAATCCTAGCATCCCCTATGGTCTCCTGAGTATGCCAGGAATGACTTCTGAGCATAGACCCAGGAGTAACCCCTGAGACGCTAATGGGTGTGACCCAAAAACAAAAAAACAAAAACAAATAAAAATAGGCCTTTTCTAACATAACTTTTTAATCGCAAGAAAAAGTAGTCAAATTAATATATTTTTATGAAATAACGAATAATCCTTTTGGCAACTGCCATATTTAAAGCAATGAAATAAGTCATCAGTGAGACAAACAATTGTTTAAATTAATTATGCAGGTCTTCAGAATTCAATATAATCCAAAATTGGGGTTTTATCTCACTAAGATCTAGAATAATCCTTAAGAAATCTGAGTATGTGGCTTACAGGGTTAAACTATAATCAACTAAAGTGCAAATCTTTAGAACACATTTACATGCTAATCAAATGTTTATATAATACTTGCCTCAATATTAGCTCCATGAAAAAGAATCTCAGTTTTGTTTTGATGAGTCTGCATTGCTTAAATTATTTTTCTTTTTATTCCCAATTTTTGAATCCTCACTATTGACTCATTAATTCCACATCTTTTTTTCCGGTTGTATGTGGAAAGAACATAGAATCTACCTGATTCTAAACTAACCATCTTAATACTAAAATAATAAGCTGGATAGTAATGAACAATATTTAAAATTAATCATCCCGTAGAAATGTCACCTTACTGAAGATATGATTCAGAAAATATTAACCACTTGGCTCTTTGTTCAAAAAGATTTTATCAGTAGACAATAATGTTGAAAATATGTTCTAAATATCAGAGCTAGAAAATTTTGCCAAAAAAAAGAAAGCCAGCTGGCTAATGTCAAAAAAAGTACCTTTCTTTAAATGCCCATAAAATTTTACAGGCTGCCAAATAACAAAAATAGAGTAATTATAAAGGAAACTGCAATTTTCCTGACAATAAACACCTTCTTACAAAGAAATTACCTATAGGGCCAGAATGATAGCACTACAGGTAGGGTGCTTGCCTTGCATGCAGCCAACCCGTGTTCAATCTCCAGAGTCCCAAATGGTCCCCAAGCACTGCCAGGAATAACCCCTGGGTACAGAACTAGGAATAACCCCGGAGTAATACTGGGTGTGAGCGCCCCCAAAATATATGTTATCTGGTCATAACTGCAACAGCTGTTAGAATAGTACTTGTTAGGTAAATTCTGCAAATTTATTTAAATGAAATAAGTCAACAAGTAATTTGGCATAAAATATTTAGAGGTTATTCTCTTAAATAAAATAAGGGAAGTACCAAGACCAAACAAGTATAAGACCACTAAGCTGTAAGCTAGGCACAGAGGAGACCACCTATTCTAGCAGCCTCAAGGGAGAGGGAGGTGGACATGGGTGGTAGGATGGGAATGGAGGTGGAAGGAGGACAATTTGATACGGGAATCCCCCTGATTTTATGTTAATATGTACTTAAAATATTGTCAACAATATACAAAAAAATTAAAAAAATATATATTATTTAAAAAAAAATTCAAGAAATTTTCATTTAAAATGTCATGTGATTCAATGTTTTAAAAATAATTTCCAGGAGGAAATCTTCAATCCCACATTAATATTTTTTTTTTTTTGGTTTTTGGGTCACACCCGGAAGTGCTCAGGGGTTACTCCTGGCTCCATGCTCAGAAATTGCTCCTGGCAGGCATGGGGGACCACATGGGGCACCGGGATTCGAACCGATGACCTTTTGCATGAAAGGTAAACGCCTTACCTCCATGCTATCTCCCAGGCCCTCACATTAATATTTTGCTCCAGTGTTTTTCTGTCTTTGTAAACATTCATTTACTGATCTCAGATTTTTAATATATATCTTTCTTTTACAATTCTAGGAGACTTGCTAAGATGCCTTAAGCAGAAATTACTGCTTAATCTGTGACAATTTCTATCAACACTTCCAGATGGAAATCAAGCCTGTTACCAGTTTTTAACAATAAATTTTGGACTAAATGTATCTAAAGCACCATGATATCAAAACAATAAACTATAAAAATATCTTCAGGGGCCGGCGAGGTGGCGCTAGAGGTAAGGTAGAGGTAAGGTGTCTGCCTTGCAAGCGCTAGCCAAGGAAGGACCGCACTTCGATTCCCCCTAGCGTCCCATATGGTCCCCCCAAGCCAGGGGCAATTTCTGAGTGCTTAGCCAGTAGTAACTAGTGAGCATTAAACAGGTGTGGCCAGAAAAACCAAAAAATAAAATAAAATAAAAAAGATCTTCAAACAATTTCGGTCACTACAAAAAATAACAAGAGAAAAATAAAAACAGATTTCCCTTATTCATTTGGATATATATATATATAGATATCTATCTATCTATAGATAGATATCTATAGATAGATAGATAGATATCTAATCATGCCATGAAATAGGCAATCAATAGTTTTTATATCAAATATATTGTATACAAACTGATCTTACTTTGCAAGTGTTGGAGGAAGAAAATATAAAAGGGCAGTGTATAGACAGCTCACATTTCCGTACCTGAAATTTATAAACTTTAAAAAAAAACCTATAAATTGGAATTAATTTTAGATCTATATGACCATTTCATTATGTTTTGTTTTTTGTTTTGGGGTCATAGCTTGTGGCACTCCAGGGATATTCCTGGCTTTGTGCTCAGGAATTACTCTTGGCAGGCTCAGGGGGCCAATATGGGAGGTCAGGAATCTTACCTGTGTGGGCAAATGACTTACTGCTGTACTATCTCTCAGGTGACCCCCATTGTGATTTTAATTATTTACAGGTTCTCAAAGCAGTGCTCAGGTAGATTTTCAGACAGCACATAGAGAACTTGCGATTCCGTACTGGCTGGACACTGTGGTGTTGCTTGGAACAAGCTGAGCAACTTCAGCAGTGATCAAAGGGTAATACAATGACAAAAATCAAAACTAGGGTCACCACTTACCAAGTGATGCTCCAGTCTTAGGGAGTTCTTTCCTAGACCCTTATTCTTTGGGTGTTTTGTTTTAGGGTAGGGTGTGGAGGGACTGGGCCATGCCAGAGATCAAACTCAAGTCAGCTGCATACAAGACAAAGCATATACCCACTGTACTGTCTCTGACTCCCTTATTCACTTCTATAGACTGCTCTGAATAGGAGTATGTTTTTAAAAAATATGCACTAATTAGGGAATCTATATTTGACTTTATTTTCACATTTCATTTGTATAAATATTAGAGCTATTTATCCATGAGTGTGTCATAGTTAACACATAAGCCAAGTATAGATGAATCTCTAGTCTGAAATAAGATGACCTATAGAGACATTCAATTTTTCTTTTTTCTTTTATGCATCCTAATAAAACAAAAGATATTGTTATGCCAAACTAAGGCACTTATTTAATTTTAATATATGGAGGGTCTTAGATGTCTACAATAGACCACAATAACTAGATATAATACCTGTTATAGTTCACATAGTAATGAAAGCCCATCATTTCTAAAGCCACGTCATCAGAGGCTATTAGAAAACAACCATTTTTAAGATATATATACATATATATACATATATATATATATATATATATATATACATATATATATTTGTATTTGGGGCCACACTCGGCAGTTGCCAGGGGATATTTCTGGCTCTGTGCTCAGAAATTGCTCCTTGCAGGTTCGGGGGATCATATGGGATGCTGGGATTCGAACCACTGTTGGTCCTGGGTCCACTGCTTGCAAGGAAAATGCCCTACCGCTGTGCTATCTCTACGGCCCCAAGATAAAATTTTTTAAAGACACTTCAGTGTTTACCAGCATTTCACAATGTAAGAGAGTCATATAGTATTATATATGAAAACAAACAAGATAGTATTCTCTTCATGTGTCCTTTTCATCTTAAATTCTAAATTCTAATTCTTTGAACACAGAGCTCAACCACTATTATACTATAGAAGGTAACTATTATGTGTCAAAGTTCATAGAGAGCTGATCCATTCAGTAGTTTATATTAGTAGTTAAAT
>PVKC010001053.1:0-54915 GCA_004027635.1 Crocidura indochinensis
ATATTAATCATGCAAAATCACTAAGATAAGAAGTTCCTGCTTCCAGAATTGTCTTTTAAATATTTTTTCTTATACCTGAAGCCTTTTTCCCTCTTATTATGAGCATGTGTACATTATCACCTATGCCACATTATATACTCATACACTTTGAAGTTAACCCCTCCCTAGGAAGTAGCTCAGTGGCTTTGCTCATATTTTTCATTCATGAAGTCCTAGTTTTAATCCCTAATATTAAGAAAACCAAATAAATGCTAATGATATATCTAACATATTCCCTTTTATAGTTTTGGACCACACTTATGTGGTGCTGGGAATCAAACCAGAGTAGGTCACATACAAGGCAAATGCCTTAACCCCTGTACTATGGCATTTTTCTCAGCTAAAGTCTTTTTGTATAATCTTACTCTATCTCCATTCTTCAAAATTTATTAGCACTTATACTATGTTCATAGTTTAGTCATATAATTTCACATGTACTTGGATGGAGTCATATTACATGTGTTATATATGTACCCGGGTTTCTTTCACTTGATTGGGATAATTTTGATCTTTACAAACAGTATAGAATAAGCACTCTCATCAGCCCAGAGCTTTAGGTACCCTTTGCGCCCAGGTAAAGGCTGCACTTTTTTTTTGTTTGATTGTTTTTGGGTCACACCTGGCAGCGTTCAGGGGTTACTCCTGGCTCTATGCTCAGAATCTCTCCTGGCAGGCTCGAGGGACCATATGGGATGCCGGGATTCAAACCACCATCCTTCTGCATGTAAGGCAATTGCCTTACCTCTCCGGCCCCAAGAGCTGCACTTTTTCTGCTCTTTCTCACTTGTATTTCCACTCAGAATGTGAACTACCCTATTCTCACATTCTCACCCATAAAAAGGTTTTGTTTCAGGTCACTCTGTGCTTGTCCTGTCATTAAAAGGTAGGTTCAATAGGCTGAGGACAAGCCTTACATTCAATAGACCCGGGCTCCATCCCTAGCACCCCAGTCCTGAGGGAGTGACAGTGCAAACTGTATTAGACATTTAGAACTGCCTGGTAAGGTCTTGATGGGCAGTTGCACTGGCACAGGCACACCTCCCTTCTCCATCCACAGGATAGTTCAGTTACCAAAGTTCTATTAGCCCAAAGCACAGGCCAGCCCAGTCTGGACACAGGGATCCTGTCTTTGAGTCCTCCCCTGGTCCCCACATTTCTCCTGAAACTGCCATGTGGCCATAATCCCTGAACTCATGTAGGGCCCCCAGGATACCCCATCCATACAGACTCAACATCCTTCATTTCGCTTACAACTCAAACTGACTCCTGGACCATTGCCAGGAATGGGAAGCATGTGTTTCCCCAGCCAGTGTGAAAGGATTCCCCACAGGAAAAGGAAATACTGGACAGATGTCATTACTTGTGGTGGGCTGGCTGACCTTGGAGGATGAGACAGTGGGGTAGGTGGAAGATTCCTTCATGCTCACCAAAGCTAAGTGCACATTGATCTCCACTGTGTCAAAATACAGGCAAGAGGACCAGAAATACAATATAGATAGAAGCCACTCATGCTGCCTATGGCTATAGCAGCAGCAGCCCTGGTTCGATGTCCAAGCACTGCAGAGGTCACTTCTGAGCAAAGAGTGAATACTAGTCCCAGAGAACTAATAAAGGTGGCCCAACTTCTCTCCATAGCCTACCCCCAAAATTCAAGCAACAGGGACAAAACAGAGGGGAAGAGTGCCCAGGCTTAAGTGTGGTAATTTAGGCTGACCTGCAGGGGAAGAAATCAGAAAAATGTCCCTCAAAGGAACTGACAGAAGCCATACTCGAAATGATAATGTCTGTGGGCCATTAAACAAGATTCTTGCATACTTATATAAAAGCCTAATAACTTTTTTTTACCCTGTTCTTCAACTTGTCCAAAAGATTAACACCTGCCCTCTCCAGTTTCCATGTTTGATCAGATCTTTATTGCAAATCTACTTTAGAGTTTTGCTGAAGGATTTATTTAGCATGGTCAGAACACCATGAGAGGAGAACATGGAAACCTGGGACAGGGCAGATCTAAATACATTTCAAATTAAGGACAAAGCAATGGAGGAAATCTCACTGTGATGCATTTATATGATAAAAATCATGCCATGAACATTTACAATTATGTGGCAGCCTGGGAAATATACATAGATGGTGACTCCACAAGATCTCAACTTATAAGAGCTCTTTTCTCTGAAATCACAAGCAGATTTCAGCCCTTGATTACCTTCTGTACTTATATAACTCTCAGAAACCTGTAGAAGTCATGTTCTCTCTTGGTATGCCTGCACTACTGATTTGTGGGTCGTCATACTTTTAACGCTTTTCTTCCTTGGAAAACAAGCTATTCTCTTTAGGTCACACCAAAACTTTGAGTCCCTGATTCTGGTTGTGGGGCCATTCCTAGTGGTACTCAGGGCTTATCCCTGACTTCACTCAGGAATGACTGCTGGCAGTGTTCAGGGGATCATTTATGATGCTGGGAATCAAACCCTGATGGGCCATATGAAGAGTATGTCTATAAACACTTTTTGTATTCTGCTTCTCCAACTTTCTCTTGAATTATTTCCTGCAGCAGTTTATAGAATATTTCTCAGGATAAAGGACTTTTCCTGTGACAAAATAACTGCTAATTCCTTAAGTGACAGAGACACTCAGGTAAATGTCAAGCACTAAACAATTCTTCATCAAAATCCTGTGAAGTCAAAGGTGATTTCAGTCATAAATTGGACATTTCGTCTAAGATCACAGAGTCAGCAAGTGGGCGAACTGTTCATGGCTGCCAAGTCTTGACTCAAAGTCCTGCCCACAGTCATTACTGAGGATTCTATGGACATCTTTCCTTCATCTACTCACCAACAAACCACCTGCCTTGGTGACATGGATACCATGATACCTGCAGGTGTGGATTGGCCACTATGCCTTCTTCCCTCATTGGGCTAGTCCTGCATCTCAGACTAGTGTCTGTGATATGTTGTCATGTCAGTCTCCTTAACAACGGAGTTAGTCCCCAATAGATGCCCTCATACCAATAGATAGATCACTTAGCTCATTGACCTGCAGACCAACTATCATTTTGGGAATTCTAAAGTTTTATCCATAGAGCATGCTTTGAGTACAAAGGACCCATTCCTCAGATAATCACTCAGGTGATGCTGAGCTTCCCTATGATAAGATCAAGGCAAGAGCTCTTTGTGGCAAGTTTTTTTTCTTTGGGTTATTTATTTTGCAGAGGGAGCTATACATGGTCCAGAATAAAATTGTATAATACAAGCCACCTATCTCTACCCCAGAGAAAGAGGAAAAATAGGTGAAAAGACTTCCCGTCATGGTGGAAGGAACCAAGGATGATGCAGAAACCTGGCTCTTCCTTTTTCTACTTCTGTTGACCTTGAGAAAGCCTGTGCTTAGGTCACTGCCAAGATCTCATCACCAGAGAGATTGATGATTCAGCAAAGATGTGGACAGAAAATCTCTTCACTATCTTCCTTGCCACTCACCACAGCACGGCAACTGACCCTATCACTGCAGTGCTGGGAACTGAAGGCTCTTTAAGCTTTAAGAAACTATAAAGCAGACAGGCATAGGCCAAGGATTCTTATCTCCTGACTGCCAGGGCTGCTCACCATGAGAAAGGCAGTCCCAAGAGTAGTTAGAACCTTTATATTCTTTTTGACTATAATAATTTTGATCCAGAGATTTAGTCATGACATAGCCTTCTTACAAATAACCCATGTCACTGTTTAAGCAATGTTGGCTAAAAATAGCGATTGAGTTATTGGCTTTTAATCTTTGAGCAGTGTTCTTGAACATGAATTTCAAATCTGGAGGGATTTGAAAGAAATTTAATTAAAGGACTGAAGATAACATTAGTTATAATATTCTAATAGGCACAATGGCTGTAACTCTCAAAACTGTATTGGATGATCCTGAAACAAGATAGTCTTTCAATCATATTCATTACCAACTGTTCCCTAAGAATCATTAATCATATCATTGGCCATGATGAATTAATTTAACAACACTATCATAGTTGTACCTAATGCTGGGAATGAAGCCACATTTTTACAGGAAGTTCTTCTAAATGTGGACATGGAAAGTCAAGGTCTCTGGGTTAATCATTACCTTTTACTACCAAGTTTCCAGTACTGCTAGCAGTTCCAAAATGGTTAGTGGCTACACAGGTATAACTCCCCGCATCTGATTTAGTCACATTGCTGATTCTGAGGCTTCCATCTTCAGAAACGGTAATTCTGAAATCAAAGCAAATAAACCAAAAGTAATAAGTTGACCTCATATGAGTAATTGAAACTTATTTCTGTCATTGTCATCTTCCAGACTCTCAAGCACTAACAGTATTATTTTAGGGAATTTGTCAACATACATGCAACTACACTTGTGATGGAAAGTTGCAGCAGCTTCTCAGTAAATAACACAGGTGCTGGTTTGGGGACACAGAATTAAGGAGGTGGGCTGATGAAGCCCTGCATGTGGAAATTGCTTTCTTCTAGAGGAAGATTCACCAACTGAGTATATGGAGCAAACTTGCATCTAAAGCCAATACATTTTTAATGGTCTCATTAGAGAACTAAACTTGCAAATGGTAAGAAACTCCCCACATGGCATGACTCTGGCCAGAATGTGGCTTGGAGCTCATAATTAAGGACCAATATCAACTTTCACAATGAGATGCCTTTGCTAGAGCAGGAAGGAGAGGGGAATCCCAGCTGGCTATTGGGTTCAATGAAGAAGAGACAGTAAGAGTTGAAACCTGGGGGCCCGGGAGATAGCATGGAGGTAAGGTGTTTGCCTTTCATGCAAAAAGCTCATCGGTTTGAATCCCGGTGCCCCATATGGTCCCCCGTGCCTGCCAGGAGCAATTTCTGAGCGTGGAGCCAGGAGTAACCCCTGAGCATTGCCGGGTGTGACCCCCCCCCAAAAAAAAAAGAGTTGAAACCTGGCAGCCAGAGGGAGCAAAGTTTGACACAGCCTTTCCGTGAGCCTCTGCAACCTGCTGCCTCCCCAGAGTCCCCTCTGGGGCTGCTGACCTAGCTTGCAGGGGCAACAGTACAGGGGTTCTAGATCTTTCCTGGACTCTGCACTCAGATGGAAAACCAATTTTACTTTTCCTATTGCTGAGGTAACACAGTTGCAGTTGTGAATATTTATGGTGTTGATATAGACTGTCACTTCACCTCACCAGTGCACTGTACCAAAGATGCTCATTGTCCTATGTGACTTCTAGCCAGCTCCCACTACAAGTCTGTACCTGGTATTCTCGTATTCTCAGTTCTATAACCAGAGAGCAAAGAACTGGTGCTATTTCACAGAGATAACCTTGGTATCCTCTCCCTCTGACTCTTTTCGTATCATACATTCTCATTTGCAACCAATGAATCCCAATCCTATGTGCCAGTCAGACTGGCCATTCTCACCTTGTCTCACATGAGCCTGGGTCCCATGGGCCATTCTCACCTTATCCTCCTTGATTCTGGGTCCCAGACCTAATTAGGAAGGGCTGAAGAACTTCCCAACTTTGTTTGTGATGTCCCTGCCTGGATCAAAGGAGAGAGTTGTCACCTCTTCCTCTCAGGATCTTGGCCCAACCCTCCTAGGAGGACACAATTCCTTACAGACACACCACAGAGCTCCTTCTGATCTCCCTTTGTCAATCCCTGAGAACCCCAAAAACTCTGCTACTCCTTGCAAGCCTGATCCCATTGAACCTTTCTTTCTGTGAGGTGTGTAGAGGGCACCATGCCCTGCAAGAGTGGGCAGGAAAAGGCCAAGTCTCAGAGAAGAGTCACTGTGTTTCCCAGGGATGCAGGTGGCTGATGCACATTAAGCACTGAGGAAGGAAAAGTGTCCTTGTTGGACCACTGCCACTGAGAGGAGCTCAGGTTCTGTGCTAGCTGCAGGCCAAGCTCCACCTCCTGGGTACCTAGGAACTTTCTGAGCTGAGGAGCCATGGCCTGGCAGATTGGCTCAGCTTCATGACCACACAGTATACTAAAGAAAATTAGAGTAGGACTGTGGGCCCATCCTGTAGAGGATTCTGGAAGTGCATACTAGACAATGTAAGAAAGCTGCTGGATCTAACCGTGGGGGTGGGGGTGGGGGTGGGTTGTGACTCTGGAGGCTGAACCTATAAAAGGTACCTTCTATCCCACCATCTTCCCACCATGGAGCCCAGTGTCAGCACTGGAAGGAGAATTGATGCCATGCTATAGCCAGGTTGAGTGTGTCAAATCAGTTCATAAGTGAGCGTGTGGCAAGGTGCTCATGTGGAGGAGGTAATGCCACACTCTACCATTCGTTTCTCATTTGTTTCCCACCAACAGACCTGAGTGCCACTGCAGAACCTATTTTAACTGGTATTTCCATAGCATTTTTGCTCTACCATGCCTCAAGTAATCCAAGGTTAGTTTTCTGTTCTTTTGTTCTTTTCCTTTTGGTTTTAAATTACTTTATTGGTTGGACAAGGCCCAAGCAACAACAGTCTGGATGTATGGAATGTCTGTGACTTGATGGACCTGGATAAGTGCAGCTCAACTACCCAATCCTCTGAGCCCTGAACACCTCTTCTAGCCCATGTTTCAGCCTGTCCAATTCATGTCTCTGCTCCTAAGAATAAGATATATGACTGTAATATAGAACTTAGGAAATGGGAAAACATACACTAGTACTGCAGGGAATTCTGGAAAATTCTTTTCTTCTGTCATTAATGCTGAGATTTCCCCTCCCATTCAATCTCCCCATGCCCAGGCCAAAATTGCCGGCTGACCTGTAGCTATCTGATTCTCAGGAGGAGTGAGACCTAGATTAAATCATTTAAAAATGTAAGGGCCAGAGCGATAGCACAGTGGTAGGGCATTTGACTTGCACGTGACTGATCCAGGATGGACCTCGGTTCAATCCCCAGAGTTCCATATGGTCCAAGCCAGGAGCGATTTTTGAGTGCATAGCCAGAAGTAACCCCTGAGCATCACTGGGTGTGGCCCAAACCCCTCAAAAATGTAAATCATGACTAACTTGGATCAATGATGGCCCCTGAGATTCCTTTATAATTTCATGATAGTATCCTAAAGACGAGTATAAAGCAACAAGAAAAATAAAGGGGTGATCTATACTTCATTCCCTATATGATGAGATCATGAGTACATGACTCAGTGAGTGTCTGAAGGCTTATGGGCAGCTGCTCCATCATTCTAGGGAGATGCTTTGTTGTTGGAGGGTAAGGGGTCTCTCTGAAATTATAAAGGGACCAGAATCAATCTTCCTCAGGTACTGATTGGAGCTGCTGAGTACTGACCTTGTCAGTCATATAAAACAAAGCCAGTCTGGGCCATCAGACCTCTAAGAATGCTGATTTTTCCTTTCAAGGGCCATGGGAACAAATGTCAGAGTTGCTGACACTGTAGTTTCTCTCACCTGCAGGGGAAGGTCACCTCAGATGGTCACCTGTGACTGGAACATCCTGGCACACCAACACAACTGATTCTAAGCAGCCTGAGAATTACCACTGCCCTCTACAGATTAGTGGTATAGTGCTGTATCAATCCCCAATCTATTTGGGACTCAGATGTGATGACACTTCACAGATCCAGAGCCCTATTGCTCAATGGACTAAGCTTAGTTCCAAATACAGATTCGAACATTCCAAAGGGGCATAACTGCTTCCCATCTTTATAGATGATAAATCTGGATCTCATGGTAAAAACCTAGTGGGAAAGGAGAGATTTACATATTACAGGGAATTAAATGCTCCTGAAGCTCAGATTATTAGGGACATTCACACACAGCACATATAAGTATGTGCTTGGCTGACACAGGTATGTAGCAGATCCTTACATAAGCGAACAAAAGTACTGTATAAAAACCCTCAAACAACTGCCAAAGGTAGTGTGGATCTCACACACAACTGACACTGGTACTGTTTAAAGACCTCCACACAGGCTGACATACATATGAGGGACATACATATGAAGACCCACATGGTCCACCAAGGTAATATATAAAGCCCCTTATACGCAGGTGATGCAGATATGTATAAGACCCTCACACATGCCTGACACAGGTATGTATAAAGACCCTCACACACAATTGACATACTACTACATAAGTTATTTTACATCCAGTATGCATAGATACTACATAAAAAGATCCTCATACATGGCCCACACAAGTACACAAAGACCCTCTTTACACACAGCTGACATAGGTATGTCTGAGAACCCTCACATTTTGCTGATGTAGATTCTATCGCTACTGCAATCTAGTAAGTCCCATCAGTCGGCCTCCTAAGAAGCCTTTCCTTAGCATGGATGACTGACCAAGACTTCTGATAGTGAAGGTGATATTTCTCATGCTTAGTTACAAATATTTATTGGGCCTAAATATGAATCCCCTTTCTGCTGTATTAAGTGTGTATATATTTGAGCATTTACTTCCAAACATAAGGATTTATACAGGCAAATATAGCCTTGATTAAATTTCTCTTTAGCTGAAAAACTCAGACCAAAAGATTCTTAAAAACAACTTAATTCTTCATTGTCTTTTAAAATGCTCTGCAGCTTTAAACAGAAAGGAATGTTCTTCTTTGGGACATCTCTAAGGGACATTCAGTGTCTTGCTAACTAATTCTACCTCAGAAATAACATGCAAAAGTTTGGCCAGGATGTAGCATTGGGCTGTTGAGAAATCTTTTACCAGGTATACATTTGCATCTCTTTCAGATAAGTTTGTTTATTTTACTTGCCCCTTTTATAAGCTATTTCTTAGACCTCCTTAGGAAGATAAGTTATCTGTGTTAGCCCCTAAAACAAAACCTGTTCCCTCAGAAAAAGAAAGTTTGATAGAAAAACCAGGATCCTTGCAAAATCCCCTAATCTACATCAGAATTGACATCCAGGGCCTAGCCAGACAGGTACTGCTTTGAGATGTTAAGATTTACCTTCTCTTTTATTCTTTGGACTCTTAATTGAAATGCATCTATTCATCAGATCTGCATACCACTTGGACCCATGTGAATTGTTTTTTAGATCAAAATATGTATACTGAGAAATTTTCTGTTAACAAGAGAGATATGTTGTACGTTACATAGAAACAAATGTGAACATTCTTTTTATACCATAGAAAAAACTGTGACCGGCAAAATCCTCCATATATAACCCTGATTCTTCGCATTAAAGAAGAACAGTTTCTCCCACATAACCTTGTGTGGTTCTTCATATTTCATATTTTGCTATCCTTTTATCCAATTTCCTAGAGAGAATTCAAAGAAGTTGAATTCTAACATACCGGTAATCGGACCAAGTTTATAGTATCTAGCTACAAGATACTATATGAAGACTCTCCCATCACACATAACTGAGACAAGTATAAAGACCTTACAAATTCCCCATCCATCACTCAAACTGAATCCCTTGGAAACCAGATGGCTGATGTTTTGGAAGAAACCACATCCCATTTGATCCTGCTCTTCATGGCTCTGACCTTTTATTATCCACTTTGTGATTGAAATTGAAAATACAAGTTGCAGGAATGTCTACTCTGAGATGGGACACTCAGTTTTTGAAGGAGTCTACACAAGATTTGCCTACCTACAGGGGTCTCTGAACATCATGATTACAAGGGCAAGTAGCAGCCATGAGATACATGAAATGAGTGCAAGGTGACCAGAAAGTTGCCACGGTCAGTAGAATTCAGTTCTGACTGGGAGATCTTGCTGATACTCCTCCCAAACACTGTGGACAACTGGATCTGCTCTGGGTGGGTTTGAGGGGGACATCGTACCAGAAAAGGTCATGAATGGTACCGGAGTAACATTGGTGAAACATGGTATGTTTTGCTGTGGAGGAATGGAAGAACTTGTTTGGGTTGAATCTGGCTATTTAATAAAATCCAAAAGGTATTTTAGCTGAGTTTTGGGTTAACTTGAAGGTGTTCTGGGATGCTTAGGGAGCTAGAAGAATGTAGAATGTCTGAAGATCTCAGGGAGGAGATGGTACTCCCCAAAGGAGACACTACATCCTGTAATCTAGAAGACTGAGATGGAATCCAAACAAGGAGGGATATATGTTCTGAGCTGAGAAAGGCATGTCCTTCGTACTACAACTTTCTGGATTCTTCCATGGGTGCACTTCCCCATTGCCTCCCTGGTTCTCCAGCTGGGGTCCCTCTCCAGCTTGTCCATGGAACAGAGATTTCTCTGCCTCCATTGTGAAGTCAGCCAACTGTTACTTGAGTCTCCTCTTTTATCTGCTGTTGTTTTTTTTCTCTTTAAAGCACCGTGATTCACAGCACTTTTAACTGGAATTTGCTGGAACTTCAGATTTAATTTTTACAAAGTCTATGCAAATTCACAGCCTGACTGGAGACAGCGAAGTCTCCTGGTACAAAGAAAGGCAGATTCTGAAGTTCTGTGCAATTCAGGAAGAGTCCATTGCATGAAGATAAGCCAGCTTCACTCCTTTTTTTCACTTATGAAGGAATGTTTCAGACTGTGAGCTGAATGAAGGCTGGTGGGGAAGAAAGATATTCCAAGGGCAGTCTGTCATCCTTGGTATTGATCTTTCTTGATTTCTGATGACACAAAGGTTCTTTTGAATTGATTTGCTTCTGTACTAAGATTCTTGTTGATTAACCCACTGAGAAGCTTGTGAGCTTTAGCTGGAAGAGCAGCTGCAGATCTGGCTCAGCCCTGGCCTTCAACACCAGTTTGGAGAGGACTGGCTTTGAGGAACCAGGTTGGTGGCAGCTTTAAATTCCTCCAAATGCCACTCAAAGCTCTCTCAAGGGGGACTGGATAAGTAATGGAAGGGTTCAAGCACTTCATGCTTATGGCTGACCAGGTTCAAACCCCAGCTCTACACAATCAGGAATGATCCTTACACATAGAGTGATCACCACCAATATGACTCTCCATAATCCCCTCCCCCAAAACAACCAAAACAAACAAGAGTTCCCTCAAAAGACCTAGAAGGAGTAACTGCTGAGGGTATCCCAGATGGAGGAGTCTATTTAATTATTATTTGTAATCAATGCGTGGGAGGATAGGTAACTTTTCTTGGGCAGAGAGGACTTTGCAATGTTATCTTTTCATACAGTAAGCAAATAACACTTAAAGCACTGCATTTGAGTTCTGGTTAGGGAGAAAACTAATGGGCCCTAGTTTGAAATCTGTATGCACAGGATCTTCTGTCTCCATTAATACAAGACTTAGAATCCTTTTCTCCCAGGAACAATGGCCGGAGTTAATTCCAACATAAATTTGCACGATACCATGACGATGAATGTGGTAGACAGGAAGGTTCAGTCCCATTTAATTTTCTAGACCTCTCTATGTTTTTATCAAAGCATCATAATAAGTAATATTACTTTTATAATGAGAAAAAGTTATTAAGCTACAAGGCACTCAGGCAGTTTTATAGAGCAACTTTTAGGATTCTAGCTGCTAAAAAATATCTTTTCATAACCAAGAGCAGCTGTCTTTGGAAGTAATTGGAAATAAAGAAGACAGAGCTAGAAATGGACCCCAGACCATGAGGAGCAGCTCTGAATACAAAGGGAAGACAAACTGGAGAAGACTATGGTGGTGAGGACTGTGCAAGGTTCTACAGTCAAATGCTCTGCTGAGTGCTTGCTTGTCTTATCACGTTTTACCTGCACCACAATCCTGAGAGGTATTTTCACCCCAATTTTTCACTCGAGAAAAATCAAAGCTAAATAAATGAAAGTACTTGTTATGGATGCTGAGAGTTGGTGAGGGGCGCAGCGCCTTCCAAACCATGAACTCATGCACTCACTCAACTGTAGCCCCACTGCTTCCCATGGAATATGAGGGTCCAACGCCCTGAATTGGGCAAAGAGACCCACCACAGATGAAGAGTGTTTCTTCCTTAACTCCTGCTCAAAATGACTTTTCTCCTAATATGCCTTGTTGAAAGAGGCTTCTTGGACACAGAGAAGTCTGTGAACATGCTTTAAGAAGGCAATGGAGAGGTGAGCATTCCTGATCTGCCACCAAGAGGGCTCCAGTGCACATCCAGAGTCACATAGTTCCGTCCCTCAGCAAAGCCTAAGGCCACTGACACACAGGTCAAAACACTTCTGCTTGGAGAATGTGAGGTTCAGTCTCTTCATGGGCGATAGGAAGTGATGTTCTGGGTCCTAGGTCCAGCCCATAGTTGCCTTTGAGAGATGACTTGAGGGGCCCTTGCAGAACTGCTACTTGCTCTCATGATTTCTCATGACCAGCATCATCTTCCCATCTGCTAGCACATGGTTATATATCCATCCTTTATTCCTTTGTATTTATTTATTTTGGGTTCACACAGAATGGTGCTTAGGGATTACTCCTGAATCAGTGCTCAGGCATCACTCCTGATGGTGCTTAGTGGACCATATGTGGTGCCGAGACTGTACACAGGTCTGCCCCAGCTTAAGCAAGCACTCTCCCTGCTGTCCCATTTCTCCTGCCTAGGTCTCCCCATCTGTCTTCTGCCACCTACCTAAGCTCTTTTATTTAATAGCCCAACTTCCTGTGTGCCCCAACAGCATACTTGCCACAGTCTCTGGGCCACTTTGACCCTCACTGTCACCTCTCAGGGGGAGGCTGAATAACATTTGCATTGCAAAGGGGCTTTGAAAAGGGTCAGTGGGAAAATAGCCATAAAATACTTCTAGCTGTGCTGGTGTAGAGTACCTAATAACTGTTCTCTGTATTCATCATTTTTATGATAATTCTTTTCAGCATCATTATTGTAATTAATAGTTCTAATATTTTTTTCAAATGACTCAAAGTTTAAAATGAAAGGATGTGAATATAGGAAACTTGGTATGGCTAACAAAGCTAGAACGCATGCACAGACATAAATAGATGCTGACCACGAATCTCTATGTAATATAAACCTTCCAAGGGATGGTCTTTTCCTAGTAGAGCCACACTCAGCTGGGTCTCTGGGCAATGGGTTCTGATCCAGGACTTCATAAATGCATAGGACTTCTTCCTGCTGCTCCAAGGATAGAGGGGCTATATGCTCCGTGTTCTGTAATGCCTGCATCCAGCTTGTGGCTTGCAGGAGTCTGCCTCATGTTTTCTGTGGAAGGCATACTTGTCTCAGCCTTCTCCCTGGACAAATGCTATTGCAATGTTCTGACCCAGTGACCATCACCAGGATTGACCACATTCCATGCCTTATGATTCCTGACAGCCCAGTGCATCTCAGACAACACTGGTCATGACCTGCTCTGCATCCCAGCTCGCCTACAGAGTGGAAATTTCCAAAGGACAGCACCTAAAAGATACCCTGCCTTCTGAGCCCTAACATTTCAATCCTTTTGAGAGCAGCAGGCACATGTCTTTCAGTCATGAGACATTTTAGAAACGTCTTTGTTCCAGGGACCCCGATTTCCAGACTTTCTTCATGGGTGGGAATTAGCTCTTTCTTAGATTTCAAATATCACCCTTCTCCTTACAAAGTGTCAATTCATATGTGCAAAGAGAATCACTGTCTGAGGATAAAAGAGATGCTCTTACAATGCTGGGCACCTCTGCTGACTGTTTTTTAGAATATGCTATACTATGCATATAGCATATAATAAACTTCAGGTCTCTCTGAACCTGGTGACATATCCATGATCAGTTAAAATCCTAACAACAAGCCTCTTCTGTCAATAAAGCTACACTGAGTGCCATATGAAAAATGTTTCCCTGGACCAGGGAATGCCACTATTCTTTTTTTCCACCCTAGATGGGAATGAAGACTATTTCTTCTCAGGGAACAGTCTTTGTTCTTCTCAGACAAACCATCTAAAGAGATCTGTGAAGTCACACAGATAATAGGTTTCAATAAATAATTCTCACGATGATGGAACATTTAAGGAAATGATATATGGGTTCTCTCCTATTTAATAGCCCAAATCTGCAAGGACCTTTCCTCAATTCCAAGGGGAAGTAGAAGACTGAAAAGAGAAGCCATTAAGAATGCAGCAGAAAGCTCTTACAATTAAAGACATCTAGGTGCGGGGTAGGGAAAGGTAATTTAGATATGCCAGTGGGAAGGAATGGGAGCTAGGCGAAAACTGAGCACCTTGAGCCTGACCTACTTACAGCAAAGAAAGGGATCATCTTTCAAAACTTTGTACTACATGTGGACAAGTCTTTTCTAGAAAAATCCTCCCCTAGTGACCAACATATCACACGCACACAGTTCTTGGAAAATCTGGTAAATGAAATTTTTTTTTAATGAAGTGAAAAGTTGCCAAAAGGATGTTGGTCATGCAGGGGACACAAACAATAGATCAAATGTGCTATGGCTATTTCCCAAAATAGTAGAGAACTATTCAAATGGATAGCTGTAATTCCTAAAAAATAGATTGCTAAAATAATTTCCAATTGTCAATATGCCCAATACGATCAAACAAGGCAGGCTTGTTAAATATCTGTCTTAGGTGGAGAAAAGAATCAGACAAAGAAGTCTTCTAAGTATGTGTGAGAAGAGAGAATGAGGGAGAGAAGTAAGGGGAGGAAAGAAAGGGGATGCAGGAAGGACAAAGGAAAACAGGAAAGAAGGAAGGAAGGGAGAAGAAGAATAGAGGGGGAAAGGATGGAAGAAAATGGAAAAGAGGAAAGGAAGGAGAATGGAAAAAAAGAAGGAAGGAAGGGGGAAGAAAGGAAGACTAATCAAAAGAATTAGGTCCAACAAAGGAATAGTTATTAACATTATTTCTTTGACACACAAGAAAGCTGATGTTACCAGAAAATTTGTTGTTCTAAATCAGGTGACCTGAATAAGAAGTGATGCACGGCTATTGGCTTTGTAGTGGTCCATCAACAGAAGGAAGTAAAGTTGAAAAGAACGTGAAGCATCGGGGGCCTGTATAATTAATCAGCAATCTTATAAAGTACACCATAAATTAGGACTACAATTACACCACTGTGCCTTGAAAATAGAAAACTGGACTTTTTATAGCAGCCTTCGGGGTTATTTTTTAATATCTATGTCTAGCACAATGTCAAGTGCACTTAGAAAATGTGGCCAGGAGAGTTCATGCTTTTCTCGCTGCTATTTACAACTTCATTTGCACATTTTTAAAGCATCTTAATAGTCACTTTGCCGTTCAACAAGAAATACCCTGTGATTCTCAATGTTCCTGTCAATATGGAAAATTTTCATGTCTTTATCTTAAATGTAAAGTTTTTGTTGATTGTTTTTATAAACCATTTCCCTGTTATGAAACTAAATATGAAGTATGAAAGATAAGTTGTTCCCTTACAATTTGTGGGGGAGCAGTTTGGGCCATACCTGGTGACGCTCAGGGGTTATTCTTGGGTATGTGCTCAGAAATCACTCCTGTCTTGGGGGACCATATGGGACTCTGGGGGATCAAATCACAGTCCATGCTGTGCAAGGCAAATACCCTATTGCTGGACATGCAAGGCAAATACCCTATTGCTGCGCTGTCACTCAGGCCTCATCCCTGATGATTATTAACTCTGCTTCTTTCTGAGATGATATGCTTCAAATCTCCATGGCCTTTATTCCAGAGCCTGGGATCCCACTCACTGTTCTCATGGCAGTTTGGGGAAGTCAGGGGACTTTGAATGGTAGGTAGGCTGGCTGTATCACTGGATGTCTAGTTCCCTTATTGTGGCCACTTTGTGAGGTGGGCAGGAGGCAAGGCTACCCTCCTGTCTCCAAGGACAGCTTCCATAGGCACAAACCTTACTCCCACACATGGTGCTCTCTCCCACATCTCTCAGATAAGTCCCAATTCTAGATTTATGCAACTCAGTCATCTCCCCAGACAAGTCAGTGAAGAACCCGAATCCTTCTTTCTTGTTTTGCCATTTCCACTGAATTGTCATCAGATCTCATGAAGGACTGAACAGTGTTGCAGAGAGCACAGCAGAGCAAGGAAACCAGTTGGCATATGATATTCAGTTCTGAGCAATTATGTCTCGCAGATGCAAGTCAATGTCAGTTCTAACCCTCTGTATTCCACTCAAAGTTCAGGGTGGCAAACCCTGTTCTCCAGCTTATCCAGAGTTCAGAAGGGGACCAGCCTTGTCTTCCAGCTTAGCCAGAGTTTAGGAGGTGGCTGAAAGACACCCTTCCACATCTAGGGACTAGGAATGAGCACCTAATAAAGACCTTGGCTTTAGTAATGACAGACCTACGTCATCATTCAGGTTGATGGTAGCCACATGGTCTGGCTCAGGTTGGTGATAGTCACATGGTCAGGTTGTAGTGATTGGTTCAGAGTGCAACCTATTGTAGGCCACTCACCTCAATATATCTCCTCCTAAAGCATTTTCTAAAAGACCTGAAAAAAAATGTGTTTTCTGCAAGAGTTCCTGATATGGCTGCTTATTCTCCCCCAAACACTGACCAAAAATACTATTTACCTGAGCAGGAAACCCCTAGGTATTCAGTCTCAAAAATATTCTCCAAGACCATACATCACACCAAGGCATTTCACACACCACACAAGTAGTAAATGTCTTTCCAAGGGTGAAAAGAATGTGCAAGCAGATACACATGGTGATGGCTAAGAAAGAGAGAATACTGGTGATATGCCTCAGGTATTCATCCTGCCTCACCCAAGTTGTTTCAGAAACTCTCAGGAGCCAATTACATATCTGTCTCTGCCACCCAGGATGTAAGTTATATCCTGGCTTTTTGGAGAGAGGCAGCCACAGAACATACAAGGGTGCATGTGCTTCATGGAGGAGTTTCTTAGAATTCAAACCCTCATGTTTGGACTATATCTGTTCTGCAGAAAATTCAGGCAGAAGTTAGGGGAAAGAGGAAGTCTGAGCTATCTGCCTGGGCCATGCTAACTACTCCCCTGTTGCTGGATATGGGGGATCTTTTGGGGGAGGTTTCTCCAGCTCAGCAGAGCCCATCACCAATGTGCCCCAGGCTGATGGCAACCCTGAACTGGCCACAATATATACCAGAGCCCCCAGCAGGAAGCTGCTACTTATCACACTGTTCAGGATGGAGGTAGAAAAGCATATTGTAATCAACTTCCAAGAAGCTTAAAAAGTGATTTTCTTCTGATGAGAAATATGTACATGCCCACAGAGTCTGTGCTCAGCTGAGCTGCTGACAAACCATTTTTGGAACTGTTCTTGAGATTAGAGGAGAAAAACAGCAAATGCAATCTTGGTTTATTTGTTCCAGCTGATATTATCCAAGCAGATATCCCAAAGCAAGGTTGTGTGAGGAGGCCAACAACTTCCATTTCCCAACTCTGCTGGCCCCACAGCAGGTTGCAGAGACACAGCACTGCCTTCCCAGGGATAATCTGTCACTCTGGTATAGAGGTAACTGCACCAGAATCATCACAGGATTTTGCAGTAAATAACAGATGCCCAGAGACTCTTCCTCCTGAACCAAGAATTCACACAAGTGTTAGGGCATGCCAGAGTTGACTGAATCCCCTTTTGACTGACTGAGCAGGTCAGTTACCTTCTCTCCAAAAGGATGCAGCAACTCTTGGTTTTTCCCGGCATTCAAAGCCCATGACATTGCCACCAATCAAGAGAGCCAAAATCCAGATACTTCAGCCAAAGGAAAAGTACTTGGGCTCATCTGTCAATGCAGAAGAAGCCTTTTGTTTGAATGGCTGAAGTGAAATTTAAAATACTGGCTGTTTGGAAGATAGCTATTCAATAACTATATCCAACTGGAATTATACAAGCTGTCAATGGTGGAAGGAGGAAAATGTGAGCTGGAAATCTGACATTCCTAGCCAATAAACAGCCATAATTAAAAAAATATTCTATTACTTGGTTTCATTCTTCCTTCCTGTTTTTCCTCCATTCATCCATCCACTGATTCAGTGCCAAAGCCTGCTTACCAATCATGGTAGATTCTTGGGCAATAAACAGACCAAGTTTCCACAAGTAGTCTGATTACAATGAAAATGCCTGGCATTGGCCCCAGTAACAGATGTGTAGATCACATGACCAAAGGAAGGGCCTGAGTCTTAGAAACCCATAGCAGAGGTGCAAGGTAGGACAGAATCAGGGTTTTCTGGATTGTGTATTTCTTTTTTTTAATATTAATATCTTTATTTAAACACCTTGATTGCAAATATGATTGTAGATGGGTTTCAGTCATGTAAAGAACACCCCCTTCATGGGTGCAACATTCCTACCACCAATATCCTAGATCTCCCTCCTCCCCACCCACCCCCACCTGTACTCTATACAGGCTTTCCACTTCCCTCATTCATTCACATTGTTAAGATAGTTCTCAGTATAGTTATTTCTCTAACTGCACTCACCACTCTGTGTGGTGAGCTTCATGTCATGAGCTGGACCTTCCAGTCCTCCTCTTTGTCTCTGAGGATTATTGCAAAAATGGCTTTTATTTTTCTTAAAACCCATAGATGAGTGAGACTATTCTGTGTCTATCTCTCTCCCTCTGACTTATTTCACTCAGCATAATAGACTCCATGTACATCCATGTATAGGAAAATTTCATGACTTCATTTTTCCTGATGGCTTCATAATATTCCACTGTGTATATATACCACAATTTTTTTAGCCATTCATCTGTTGAAAGGTATCTTGGTTGTTTCCAAAGTCTGGCTATTGTAAATAGCACTGCAATGAATATAGGTGTGAGGAAGGGAATTTTGTATTGTATTTTTGTGTTCCTAGGGTATATCCCTAGGAGTGGTATAGCTGGTTTGAATGGGAGCTCAATTTCCAGGTTTTGGAGGAATCTCCATATCGCTTTCCATAAAGGTTGAACTAGATGGCATTCCCACCAGCAGTGAATAAGAGTTCCTTTCTCTTCATATCCCCGCCAGCACTGCTTATTCTCATTCCTTGTGATGTTTGCCAACCTCTGTGGCATGAGATGGTACCTTACAGTTGGACTGTGGATTTCTGAAGGATACAAGGGCCAGAAACACAGGCAGGCAAATCAGCTCAGGGGAACACTAAGTCTGGTAGAAAGAGGGTAAATGCCTCAGCAAGGATGGCAATTTGCCTGAAGGAGCAATTCGCATGAAAATCTAAGGTATGACTGTGACAATGATAGTTGGAAATGACTACTCTGGACAAGAACTGCTGAAAGTAGGTAGAGTTATATGCAAGATACACCTTTAGAAATAAATGAGAGGTTGGGGGGTGTGGGGGAGAAATGTCTGCCATGGGGGTAGGGGAGGAATGAAACTGGGAATATTGGAGGCAGGAAATGTGCATTGGGGAAGGGATAGGTGTTAAAGCATTGCATGACTGAAACACAATAGTGAATAACATGTAAAAATAAAAAAGCATGAACAGGAGGCATCCAAAAGTGGAGGAAGAATTCTTAGTAGTACAAACACCAAAGGTAAGGAATTAAGGAAGAGCAAGATGGCTGTGTTAGGGAACAGCAAGAGAAACAGTGAAAGAACAGGGGCATTCCCACCATCATAAATGAGTGTCTATGCTAAGACTTTAGTCATTGGGGGCCGGGTGGTGGCGCTGGAGATAAGGTGCCTGTGCTAACCTAGGACGGACCGCGGTTCGATCCCCCGGTTCCCGTATGGTCCCCCGTGCCTGCCAGGAGCGACTTCTGAGCGAATAGTCAGGAGTAACCCCTGAGCAACACTGGGTGTGGCCCAAAACCAAAAAAAAAAAAAGACTTTAGTCACAAAGTAACACATTTGAGCATTATTTCAGGAACAATTGGAAGCCAAGTAGGCATAAAGTCAAACCTATCCTGATAGCTGTCACCAAGGAGAACCTGATACTTGAGACAAAGATCAGGGAATTTATCTAGGGAATTGTTGCTACAAATGAAACCGAATATAGAAGAGCTGAAGTGATAGCACAGTGGTAGAATGTTTGCCTTGCATACTGCTGACTCAGGATGAACTCAGGTTCGATCCTTTGCATCCCATATGAACCCCCAAGCCTGTCAGGAGCTATTTCTGAATGCAGAGCCAGGAGTAATCCCCGAGTGCCAGGGTTGTGCCTCCCCCTACACACAAAGAAAGAAATTAAACACAGGAACCAGGAAATGCAGTTCTGGGCAGAACAGCAATGTGACCTGGGCAGGAGTTGCCAGCCACATGCCTTTGGCCATACTAGTAGAAACATAGTGCCCAGAATGAGAGGAGACCCTCGTGCATGGCAGGCCAAAGCACTGAGGCACTCAGTGCTTAGTAGAGCACTCGGTGCTGGCTCAATCACCCCATCTCTCAAGGTATCCAGGACACAGAAACAGGGAAGAGGCTTTGCATGCCTCTTCATGGGCAAACCATGCTCCTCTTTATCAGCTTTGTGACAGCTGACACAACCCTGATCTTTGAATAACACCCACATATTTTCATAAGGATGCACATAGAGTCCACCTATGGGGATGCATGTAGGACTTTTCCCCATTGCACTTGGGGAATAACCACTACCCCAGAACTAGCCCAATCTAGAGAGAAACTGCAGGCACCTATCTGCTACCAGGTGCCTCTGTGGGCTGTTGACTTTCAAAAGCAGCTTCTTGTAGTTTCATCAGTCCCTCCCACCCCGCCAATCAAACCCAGGTTGCTTGACTTAGCTCCACTTATTTCCACTAATTGCCACCCAATGCCTGACACATTTAGCCTGGAGAGCAGAGGAAAGGTGAAGCAGAGGTCAGAACAGCTCTCTTCTACATGCAGGAGACTATTCTAGAAAAAGGAGTCTGAGTTTTGTTTTGTACCACCCCAGGGAGCAGGCTTCAAGCTCCAAGCTGCAAACATGGCATGTGACTAAAACATGTTAATAAATGAACCCCTTGGGGAGGCAGTACTCTCCAGCTGATGGCATTTTCTTCAGCAGAAGGGAGCTTGCCAAGTCCAGCAGAGCTCATCCAAAAGACATTTAAGGTGTCAAGCGTTAACCACCTTTGGGTCCAAATGGCACTGGTGACAGAAGGGACATTTTCTTATGCTATAGTCTCTGCAGCCAGCTCCCTGGGGTCCCAGGAGAAAAATGATGAGAAAATAAGAGAAGCAAGACTAAGAGGAGCAGGTTCTACAGGGATTGTGGTAACACAGGGCATGCATTTCTCCATCACACAGGAAAGCTTGGCATGCTCACTCAGCTAAATCTCAAAGGTGTCTCAGAAGAGGGCTTGGTCCTGATGTCCCAGTATCCCTGTGGCCAGGCTCACTCTTCCCAGACCCCTTCTGGCCTGGGTATGTGGGGAGCAGCATTAAACCCTGTTTCTCAGCCAGTACTGGAATGGCCAGGGTCAGAAGGGCTTGCACTTGTGCTATTGTGGGGACTGGAAGGCAAATTAAAAAAAGTGCTTCTGTAAAGGCCTTCCCACTGCTGACCTCTGTTGTGTGTACATGTATGGGAGTCCCCTACAAGGAAAGGACAAGAGGAGACACCAAGTAGGACACTGTCCTGTACCCTGAGAAGCAGATTGGGCCTTCAGAAGCTCAGTCTGCACCTCTGACAGCCTATAGCCCAATATTTGACCGTGCCAAAATCATGAGCCAAGGTGTCTGTGGGACATTAAAGATGCTTCCTTGGAGTAGGGTATCTAGCATCTTGATGGAGAGGTGTAACACTGTCAAGATGACTGGGGCTATTTGCTATTTGCATTTTCTCTGGACAATACAGGCATGTTTGCATTCTGGCAGGGCTGCCCTGTTCAGGAAGCTCCTATGCTACCTGGAGACAGGTGGGTGAGTGGAGGCAAGGGTCCTGTACCATTTGGGGTAGCCCTTTCCTGTCTCCATGAGCCACTGCCAGTTGCCGCCCTCTCTCTGCCAGCACTTTCTGAGGAATTTTCTCCAACCAATTTCCCTAGGGAGTTTGCCTTTTACAACCTTAATAGGTTCAAGAAAGAGAAATATTTAAAATTCAGAACCCACACCTAAGAAAGTGACAGATACAAAGAGAATTCAACTGAAAATGAAGTTCTTCATTTCATTTTGAATATTTCCTTCTAAAGATATCAGGAGGCAGATTTTCAAAGGACTTTGAAGATAGAGCAGCCGTGTTTCGTGCCTCTATGATTGAGTCCAGGAAATATTACCTCAGCCTTGGCAATTGAATCTGAAATGCTGACTTGAAATATTTTCATTGAAGTTGTACCAAAGTTAGATAGAACCAGAAAGTTATTTCAGCTGCTAAAAAGCAGTTTCTTACATATTTCTTCTCAGCTGAGAGCAAACTCAAAGCCAGTGAGACAAAGTCTGAATAGGTTCTAAGTCTTTGGGGGCATTGAGTGGGAGAAAGAAGCAGAGGATTAGGACAGATGAGCTGATGATGTTTCTGATGCTTTTGTCACTCACTATTGACTTTGGATCTCAACAGGAAGACTGAGGGATCCCAATTAAATGAACCAGGTATTCAGCCCGGGGGAAGACTCTCATTGGAATTATAATTCAGAGATTTCCCAACATACTCGACCCTCCTGCCTCCTTTTCAGAAAAGAAATCAGTAGCTCTCAGGAAATTTACTATTGTTAAGCAAATAGAAAGTAAACCAATGGTTTACTGCTCTTTTGGACTGTTTCAGTGCTCACCCACTAAGTGACAGAAAAATAAGAAGGCTGGAGCCACCCTAAAACTCAGAAACACTTCTCAATGCTATTCTCACAGTGGGTAGAGAAGTATACACATAAAAAGGCAGAACTCATTGGAAAAATTCACATTAGCAGAATTGCTGGGCCCTTCCTACTGAAATATCATTTGGTCTTGATCATTTTAGAGGCTGTTCACAGCTACACATGAGAGAGCTGGACCAGGACAGAAATAGGCCACCTTCTGCAAACTGCTCTGAAAACACTACCTGACTCTTTGTTTGGAATCTATTTTTCCCCTTTAAAACCAATTCTATGCAGCTAAAAGAACTTTAGAGAAGCTTTGTGCAGTGGCAGTATTATAGCCAATGAGGCTTTGTGAGGCAGTATTATTTAAATAAGGAAAAGAACTTCAGTGGATCATATTAGTGTCCTAATGTCAGATATGACTGTTTCCCTGTCTGGTACTTTCTCCTGTTCAGAGGAACAAATAACAGTCATATTTGAGTGCTCATGTCTGGCAGACACCGACAGCTCAGCTTGAAGCTGTTGGTGTTCAGCTGTTCTCACCATCTCTGTGTGTGGAGGCATGTGGACACATAAATATCTGAGAACCACTGACTGACCGTCCTGTTACTCAAGGTAACTTCTGTCCAGCTGCAAACTCTCTAGTAAAACATGGTCAACTTAACATATCATAGAATTTTATTGTCCCCATAGCTGAGTGCCAGGGAGGGTCACATGATCTGATTCACATCACTGACTTGCAGTGAGACTCTTTCGCTCTGAGATGATTTTCACTCTTTCCATCTGGCACAGAAAGGCAGAAGGCTTAGAATCTTGATCCATGGATCCAATTTGGAGCCCCGAGAAGTTTAACAATGGAGCCATCATCAGAAAACTCACTCTTCGATACAGTGAGAAAACACTGACCTCAATCTTCTCTTCCAGCCAACACATGCAAATATTATTTGCCTGATGCTAGTTGGCGACATGATAATAAGTCATATTTCAATGCATGTTTGCCTTGAGTCCTGGGAAACAGACTCTGTAAGTCTGGATCTGCATCTAATCTTGCTCATTATGTGTGACTTTTAAAGTTCAACTTTTAGCTTTTAGTGAAGCACCTGGCTGTCTGCTCTGCCGACTATTTTTAAATGGTCCATTTAACTTTGGAATGTTCTGAAATGCTTTTACTGGCAGATTTGCCTTCCTGATTACTTCGACTTTTGCCAATATTAAAATGAGCCTGCACTGCTGGAGTGTCTCTCAGCTACTATCTGCCAGAGACCCCACAACATATTCCAGATGATGGTTTGTTGGATGTCAATTTTAGAACCTTTTCAATTCTAATTGCAGGAATTCTTCTGGTGAGAGTGAAGGATACAAGAAACTGCAATTTTAAAATCAACACAAAACTGTCTTGAGACAGAAGCTCCAAACTAGGACTAGGCAGAGCACAGAGCAGTGGGAGCTCTGTCGTAGGTCCTGGATAGCTTGGCTCCAAGGAAGAGGCACTGTGCAGATGTTGGCTCCCCCGACTGTGCATTTGAGTCCTGATTATAATATAGGCAGAGAAAAGCAAGTAACAGACATTGCAGGCTCCGTAAAGCCAATGGCATAGTCTCAGAAGCACCGATGGAGACTCTCCATAGATCATGTGAAACCCAAAGGTCAGAGCAAAACCAGGTAAATGTAATTGCAATTTTTGCACAACACCACAGTGGGGAGGAAGATATTTGACATAGTGACAATTTAATATATGGAAGGCTTGTAGAGCAAAGTACCACCATCTGTCCTAACTGATCTTCTGCACACACACCCTGGGAGCATTGGGGGGACAACTCTGGAAAACTCTTCCCCAGAACCCAAAGGGATAGGCTGAGGTTTTGTGCACTTCAGACATCTGACAACTGGCTAAGGGACCCAGGCTGTCAAGGAATAGGGTGACCTTGGACAACCTCTCTGCTGGTCATTCAGTAGCAAACCTGTCCTGCACCATGTTGGTTTCCTGCAGTGATGCAGAGCCAGCCTGAGTAGTGACCCTGTTGGATCCTGAAGTGACCCTCCATGATTCTGGACTGACCCTACAGTGAATGACACTGTAGTGACCCTGCACATTCCTGTGGTGACATTGTAATGACCTTGTAATGATCCTACAGTGAACCACACTAGTCTCAGGCCCGATCAGTCAGCACCATGGACACAGTACTGCTCTAGGAAAGCAGACATAATTCAGCAGGACTGAAAAGCTATGCCAGCATCTAGATGGTAATGTTTGTAATCTCATCCAAAGATTGTGCCAGCAGGTACCAAAGATGGTAATGCTTGGAATCTCATCCAAAGATACCTCCCAGCAGGTATGCACCACATACTGTGTACAGTGCATGTTCAGGGTCAGCACATTTGTCCATCTCGTGCTTCCACCAGCAGTGGGCATACGCCCAGTCAGACTATCCAGTGGGGTCTCACCAACAGCTCCTCCTTCAGAGTCTGGCCACACTGACACTGTCCATGTGATCCACTGCAGGGACACAAAACACCATATAATTCCAGCCAGTATCATCGAAGACGTCTTCAATCTTAAAACTTCTGTGACAGAACCATGTAAGCCCCATGCAGAAACAACACTTGAATAGTAAACTATGCCTTGTTCAGTGGGGAGACCCACTCTTTATAGCACTACTGAACCGAGCCTTTTACCCTAGTCCACCACCCACATCACCCTGATCAAGTCACTTGGCAGAAGGAGTTAGAACATGCGAAGGATATGGGGGGACACTAGTGAGAGGGAGTGGAGGATAGTGCCACAGAGCCAGGGTCCCAACACCCCCAGCCCTGGAGCAGGACACATATGAGCTGTTTGCTTGCAGGTTTCCAGTGAGAACAGTGTTTGTGAACTGGCACACAGGTACTTCCCTAGTCCCCCAAGCCCATCGTTCTCACTAATTGCTTGTAATTACAAACTACTTTGGATATTGTGTATAAGCACTTAAAGCCATTTGATAACTGAGTGGCTTTCCCTGAACAGAGCCATCACAGAGGAACTTCAAGTATTTATATCTATCTCCTCACCAACAGCCCTCAAGGGTCTAACCCAAATACTTTGCTTCCAAATCCTAGAGGGCTCTGGGTTTTTAGACGTTAGAAGGCTGCAGCTTGTTTTGGAGAATAAGGCATTCGATTCAGAGGGAGGCCAGCCTTTGTTAGGCGGGTGGCAGGCTTATGGCTTTCCTTTACTCTAGTGACAACTATTCATAGTCTCTACAGTGTGAGCAGAATCTGGTGAGGTAGGGATCCGCAGGACCTTGTGTAGATGACAGGACTCAGTACTCATCGCCTACAGATTGGAAGAGCACACAGTATCCAGAGGGCACCAGTAAAGAAAGATGGTAGCTGAGATTGGATGCATGATAATGTCACTGAGCATGGGAGAGAAATGACTGCTAGAAAGGCTTGAAGTGTGTCTTGCAGGTAGAAGGCTCTGGGTTTAACCTTAGCACTGTGTGTCTGGGTATGGCCCTAGTATCCCCAGGCCCCAATGTGGCATCTCTGTGAGAAGGCCTGATTATTAAGGGTGCTAATACTGTCACTTGATATCGCTATAGCATCATTTCCCAAGTTAGTGTGTGAGTCCTGAGTGAGGAGGATGCCATGTTGTAAAAGTCTTATGACATGTTTCTCTTCTATTCTGAACAAGGAGGGATGCCATTTTGTAAGGACCACATGGTGTTAGCCACATGTTAGGTTTCCTCAAGCCCATTTCCATTAATACCGCCCCAATCTACCTGGCCATACCAGGAAGCTTATCATGGAAGGACACAGGCAGCAGTAGGAAGGTACCCCTAGACTATAGCCAATCATTTTAATGATCATCAAAAAGCTAGAACCTCCTAATATCCCTTCCCTATATAATCCTCTTCATGACTTTGGGTGGGGTACATCTCATTCTAGAGATGATCCTAGGCTGGCCAGTTTGGGGTTGTTGGCAGACAGATTAAAGTATTCAGCTTTACACCAATTGTGAGGTCTTATCCTTTGACTCTGGATTTGAACAAGTGTCTCTAGGCAAGAACTGGCACAGCTCCCTTCTTCCCTTTTCCCTCTCTTTATCCATCCTCTGTCACTCTCTCTCTCCATTTCTCTCTCTCTCCATCCCTCCATCATGCATGTTTCCTTATGACTCCTTGCACCAAACCACCCTTACCAGCTCCCTCTCAGATCCTCATTTTTGGATTCTTGTCCTTCCTTCCCATACTCCTTCTTGCCCCTCATCTGTGCCCATAAAAGTCTCCTTCCTTCTCTGTGGTCCTCCATGGTGACATGACTTCAGCTTCCTTATGGGGTCCACCTGAACAGAATGATCAGCTCAACTCTTATGTCCTCAGAGCTGTGGGTTTGTGTTTGGACAGTGTCGTGCAGCTGCACATCCTCGACTTCCCATTTAACTGATTCCAGGTGGTCAGGCCTCCAACTAACCTACAAGGAGTGGACACTACAGCCAAGTCAACTGTGGAGTTTCCATGGGGGACATGGCCCACACCATAAGGTTCTTACAAACACCCTTACTTATGTCTTCTGTGGAGCTTTAGGCTTTGTTACTGGAAAGATCCCCTCAACCCCCAGATGTCACTTGGAAGTAGCTGCTCAGGGATACTAGGAAGCCAGCTCCTCCCTCGCATGGGTCTGGAGTGGACAACCTAACCTAATCTAACCTAGTGAGTCAGGAGAATCAGTGGATGGACCCACACATGCCCCTGCACACTTATGCCTCCTGGGTCCTGCCCTTGAGATTTCAATCTACATCTCATCATGAACTCTGAACCCTGACAGTCTGTTCCCCATGTGCTCAGAAACCATCACCCAGTCTGCCCTCAACATGTACCCTGAACCTCCAACCAGTCTATACCACAATATGTTCCCTGAACCCTTCACTCCATCTGTCCCCAACATGTGCCCTACACCTGTCATTACCCAGTGTGTTCCCCAACAGAACCCTGACCCCAATCAGCACTCTATCCAACATGAACCCATCATCCAGTCTACCCCCAACATGTGCCCTGAACCTCCAGTTCACTTTCCAACATGTGCTATGAACCCCACAATCTGTCCCCAACATATGCCCTGAATCCCCCACCCAGTCTATACCACATGAGTACAGGAACACGTTTGGTAGGTTCAAGTGAATATGATCTCACCACCCACTGCCACACTCCCTCAGTCCAGGCCTAGGTTTCCCCTTACTTACAGCACCTGCAATGTGGGGGTACTGCTCTGGGACACTGAGGCAAGGGAAGAGGCTGTGGGTCCGTGTAGCAAGGGAGAGGCCTGCTGACCAGTGTGTTGATGTCAGTGATCTCACATGGCAGAACCCAGTGTCCAGGTTGGGTTGCTCACTAGCCTCCAGGCAAGATTTCCATTATTATGGAGATGAACTGCCTCTAATTATTGCAGGAACATAATTGCTCCCCAGGACAAAATCCCTAATAATAGCACTGCAGCTAGAGCCTGGGAGGAGGGTGTTCCTGGAGGGCAAGTTGTCTTTAAGACTCAAGGCCCCTGCTAGGAGAACACCCTAGCCCCACCCCAACCCTCCCCTATCTCAGGCCCAGAGCCTTCTGTGGGAGGCTTAGAGCCACACTCAGCCCTCATCTTGCCCAGGAGTTCCTGGTGGCAACTCGCATCTCACTTTTAGCTCGGGCAGGTGCAGCCCCAGGCTGGGACTTCCTGCTTGTTGGATATGAATTTTTGCCTGTAGAGGTCGCTGGGAAGAGGCGAATTAGGCCAGGACCTAATTTCCCCACAGAGGCCCCTTTTGTTCCTGACAAGACTCAGGCACTAGTGTTTTATACCTATTGGGCTGCATGTTCTCTGGAAAAGCTATACTCTATCTGGTCAGACTGAGGAGTCAGGCCAAGGAAAAGGTAGGTATAGGGGAGGCTCAGTAGTGTAAGGACACCTTTCTGGGATGTCAACATTGGCCCAGGGCCTCCTGCTCCCTTCCTCAGAGCATCTGTTTGGCTCCAATCATTCACTTCTTTAGGAAACATCCTGCTCTACTCTCCCACTTGCTTGTTCTTATATCTCTTCAAGCACCTGAGCCCTCAAGCAGCCCAAGTGTGGCTGCTCCCCAGGGTTCCTTCTGGAGGAACAGCTGAGGGTTCAGCTGTGTCAGTCAGACCCCCTGTGATTCACTTCCTGTGGAGGTAGTCA
The DNA here is from genome assembly GCA_004027635.1 of Crocidura indochinensis. NCBI lineage: Eukaryota > Metazoa > Chordata > Mammalia > Eulipotyphla > Soricidae > Crocidura > Crocidura indochinensis. The sequence goes on from PVKC010001053.1 coordinate 28,755, forward strand.
TCATTGATATGCATGGTAGTGTCACAGATGAGAAGACATGCATCCAACGAACCCACAACGAACCTACCCTGGGGCAGGTACCTGGGGACTGAACATAGGATACAGACAACCTCTAGTCTGAATTCCTGGGCTCAGCCTGTGCCAACCCCTTCATTCAAGTCCCAAGAGTCTCCAAGGCTCAGGTCCAAAGTCACCATGTCTCTGACACAGAATCCTAGTAGACTATATGCTTCCTGTCCTGTGCTGGGCTGAGGGTAGTATGAGCAGGAGGTAGCATCTGCATGCAGGAATGTGCACAGGTGAACAGCTGTAATGGTTGTAAGGCAGCTCAACCTGTTTGGCTGCAGGAAGGCCATTTGGGCATGTGCCACAATCTGGGCGTGGCTGTCTCTCAGTTTGGCCAAGTTCCATCGCAGTGTGGATCTCCTCATTTCCATAATGCAAGGGGTATCTGTACTCAGCAGAAGGCACTGCTGCACGGAGATAGGCCTGGTGTCTTTCATGGCACACAGTATTGAGATGGAGCACTGACTCCAAAGGCCTGTTCTGAACCCTGTGTCTCCCCTTGGTATGAACTGGTTCAGAGAAAATCTGTGAGAGGACTATCTTTGAGAGGCGGGAAGAGTGGCAGCTGAGGCAGAAAACACTTGCCCTTCAGAGCACAGGGAGCTCTGATCAGAGGTGCTTAGTGTCTAGTCACACCTCTGGGGCAGCCAGAGCTCCTGGGATTCCCACCCTTCCAGGGGTGAAGTTGAATCTACCACTTTACAGCCAACAGGGCCAAGGTGAGCTCAGACAACATAAGAAATGTCAGGGGTAAAACCTGAATTGGCAGTGTGCAAGACATATACCTTCCCTGCTGTGCTCCACCCAGTTTCCGGATTCTTTGGAATTCTAGGGGCCTAGCTTCAGGTTCAGTTTCCAGGATATTTGTGATTCTAGGAACACAGTGTCTTCAGGGGTTCTGTGCAGCTTTTCTTGCCAATAGATCAATAACACCATGCCACTGGCCTTCACTACTTCCTGTCATAGCTATGGCTACATGGCAGTTCTGCTACGACTGCTCACACGGTGAACAGGCCAGTATATGCTCAGGGCTCAGGGCATCCATATTGTGTGTGACCTGCTTTGTTCAAATGCCTGAGGGAACAAGACAGTTCCCTGTGTGCACATGTGCACATCTGCTCCCCACACCACAATGACCAGTTCTGGGCAGCAAACAGCCCTTTGATGCCGCTCTTAGGGGCACTGAGAACATGGTTCTGATTCACCAAAGGCCAAATACATACAGCAATGTGTAAATGGTTTCCCTGTGATGTTAAACTGGCTTTTCTGATCTTAAAGCCACTTGGTAACTATAATAAGTCAGATAAAAGCCTTCTGCATTTTTAAAATGGCACATATGAGCCTTTTATCCTTCAGTCATTTGCAGGTAGTTGTTTAGTTAAAACTAACATGAAAATTTCTAGTAGTAAGTGGCATTTGGCAAAATCTTTCAAAACATAGGAATTTTTTGCAAGTGATGTTTTTGTTTTCTCTGAGAAATAGCTTTAGGTGGCGTTGCTGGATCACATGGTTGTTCTATCTTCAGCTTTTCAACTAACCTCCCTACTGAAGCATACTTGTGTTTTGGGTAGAAGGGCGCTTCTACCAGATTAATTCTTAAAATCCAGGGTCATGGATTGTCTCCACACTTCTTTTTATTTCTTCCAGACTTTCATCAAAGTTTTATAATTCTCAGTGTACATATCTCTCTAAATTTATTACTATGTATTTTATTCTTTTTGATGCAATGTAAATGCATCAAAATGCTTTTTTTGATTCTTCAGCATTCACATCTCGACAGAGAATTTACATGTGATTCAGTGCTTGGAAGATAGGACTCAGCATTGGGATTTGGGGGCAGCAAGTCCCAAAGAACTCTCCATTTCTACAGTGCCTCTCTTGATGTTCCCTCCAGAGACAGAAGAGCCTGTCACAAATGGATTCTCTGCACAACTGCTTGACTTTTGTCACAGGTTTGCTTTCTCCTGTACTAAAAGGAAGAAAAATGGCAGATTTTCCTCTTTGCCTATAAAAAGCAATCGTCAGCTCATGCCTAATCTTCATTCTTTTCAGAAACCACAGGTCATGCATTGGGAAAAAGTTATACAGGGTGACCCAGACGTACACATGGTTTCAGATGCTCGGTCCCTTCTATTGACATGGACAGACAAGGCTAATTATTGGCATTCAAGAATGAAGTGAGTTCAAGTCCACGTCCAAATTCTTAGCAGCATCTAGTGAGTGTATCCATTATCCATGGTGTTACCCTCCTCACCCTGAAAATGATCCCTGGGCTCTTGCATACCACCCAGACTGTCCTTCTGCTTCACAGACTCTAGGGGAGCATTTGGGTAGGGGGTCAGCAGCCTGCAGAGGACAAAAGGTCAACAGTGAGGATCTGGGCAGGAACAGAGTTCCCTGGGCTGAGCCCCGCCTTAGTGACCTGCAACACTAGACAATATTGAATGTATTGTCACACCCAGAATGACACCATTGATAGCCGAGAGATGCCTGTATGCCACATGGAAAAATCTGAGTTTGTTGAAAGTTGGGGTCAGAGAGATAGCATGGAGGTAAGGCCTTACATGCAGAAGGATGGTGGTTCTAATCCCAGCATCCATATGGTCCCCGAGCCTGCCAGGGGAGATTTCTGAGCGTAGAGCCAGGAGTAGTCCTTGAGTGCTGCTGGGTGTGACCCCCAAACCAAAACCAAAAAAAAAAGTTAACAAGACTTTCCTCCCTGAAGTGATCAGCTCATCCCAGCAGGTAGGCACAGAGGAGCAGTAGTTTTTCCTCTGGCACAGGAAGGTGGGGAGAGAGGGTTGAGCCCTAGGACAAAAAAAATGCACCTTGACCTCCCTAGGCAGAAGTGAGAATGCCTTGGAGCATTCTTGGAGGTGTCTTGGAGATGTCTCTTTGGGAACACCCCATTTTAGGAATGCTACTTTGGTCAATGTCTCTACTCATGGTGCGAGTGACCTGGCTTCTCTACCACCTCACCCCATCATCCAGTCATTCAAATGCTCAGCCACAGAGTGGCATGCCTGTCCAGTCTGCCCACTCCTCCTGTCTGAAGCCTTTAGCAAGGACTGGGGCAGCTTTCTTCTAGGCCTTCACATAGCACCAGTTCTGTTCATATTAACTTTTGATACACATTAGGGTACATATGTAAGGAAACAAGGGGAAGTTCCAGGGAAGCAGGGGAGAAACATGACTCTCAAGGTGGCAGGAAAGAACCCACTCTGGAGCCTGCATTGAGTGCCCTGGGAACCACAGTAGTGCTACCACTTTTCTGATGCAGCATTCTGGAAGGACTGGCCATGTCGAATCTAATATGTGCCTGAGTGTACCATCCTTATACCATAGCAGGCTTGTTTGTGAAAGTTAATAAGGACAGCATCATCAACACAAAGAACTGTTTTGCATATGCAAATGTACTAGTGTGCAGGCATACGGATAGGTATGGTCTTCCTCATTGCACTTGGTGCATTTGACCTTTAGCATTAATTAAAACCAGTATGTATATAGCTGGGAAATGCCATTTATAGGTGACAAGCACAGACTCATGCATAATTACCAATTTCCAACAGAGAGAATAGATGACTGGAAGGGCTGGCAGATAATTTCGGGGGGGAGACCCTGGGAGGACTTGGGGCTCTGCCATTTGGTGTTGAGAAGACCTAACACCCACAAAGCAGCACATCTGCCCACATGTGTCAACAACATGCGTTTCAAAGCCAGTTACTGGAGATTTGGAAATACACGGTTAGAGAGTTTGGAATTAAAAGGAAAAGAAAACAAGTTATAATTTAAAAATATGTGAGAAAGAGGATGGAAGCCATGTCATATGCAAAATGAATTTCAGAAATAGAGATATTGGAAGTCTAGGAGTCTGTGTTGCCCACTGATACATATTAGATATGTTATCAAAGCAAGGAATTAGATACATTTGTTAGGTGAGAAGTAGGAGGGCAGAGAAAGCAGACAAACCTACAAACTGACTTTCCAGGTCTATCTGGGTAAGATCCTTCCTGAGAAAATCTAACCTTCAGAAGGGCAATGATGCCTGGGGAATCTTCAAAGCCAGAGTTCTGTGACTCCCCTTTGGCTCTAGCCCTGTTTCCTAGTTCTCTGAGTAACAGACCAGCCATTTGTCCCAGGATTTTTTCCCCACAGTACCTTTCACTTTCCCTCAGCCTGTCCCTTCCTTTCCACCAGGTGTAGACTGGCTTGGGAGAAGCCTTGGGTTTGCACTCGATGACCACCTCGCCTCCCACTTTGGCCAGAGTGACCCTTTTTAAGAGGGTTCTTGAAAAGTCCGGTCCAGCAGCTGAAAGAGAACAGACAAAACAATGATGCATCACCATGTGGGGTTGGAAGAAGACACATGCCTATCTCTAATGCAATGAGAGTAGCCTTGGACACAGAAGGAGGAAGTGGAATGTTGTTTCCTAAATAAAGTATTGCAGTATGTATGTATGTATGTATGTATGTATGTATGTATGTATGTATGTATGTATGTATATTGCAGTATGTATGCAGTATGTATGGATTTATAAACTGGAGGTCACAGTCAGATGATGGTACTGGGATACCACACTCTGAAGACCAAGAGAGAACTTTGGACCTCTTGCTGTGTGTTCCTTTAAAAATCATTGACTAGTTCACACTAATGCAGTGCTTCTCAAATAGTGGGGCATGCCCCCAGGGCGAGGCTCTGTAAAGCGGGGCGCGTTTGACTTTGGCAAACACTGTCATAACAAGCTTAGCCCATGTTTATGTCTCTGTATGTCTCTGGAGCTGAGAGTTGCTGTGCTCCTGCTTCAAACCCCGTTTCAAAAGCTATGCATTGCAAAGCGTGCTCATTGTAACCATTAATTCAGACATCACCTCTGATTAAAAAATCAGCTCAAATTATTTTATATATTTTTGTTTTGCAGGTTACAGTTTTTTTCAAATAAAGATACTATTTACAGTCACTTGGTGGGAGGCGCGAAAAATGTTTTCTTCTTCCTAGGGGGGAAACAATTGACAGAAATAATAACAGAAAATAATTGAGAAGCACTGCACTAACGCAAGTGTCAACCTTTCAATAGGCCAAAGGAGGCAAGAAACTTATCTTTCTTGCACTCAAGAGCACTGACTTCAGCAGCCTTCCTGGTACTCCTCATGGCCCTACTCAGAGAGGAGCTGGGCTACCTTAAGGCACAGCTGTCTACATGTACCATGCAGTGCTGAGATAATGCAGTGGCGAAGGCACTTGACACACATGTGTCCAACACCTCTTTTCCCCAAATAAAGCACCCTGTGGCTTATGTAGGAAATAATGAGATTGACTTAAGAAAGTCATTTGTGCCCAGGAGCAGGCAACTATCAAAACTACCATGACAGCAAAAGTGCAACTGTGCGAAAACAATATAAAAGAGTTCCTGGTTTGTTGTTGATTTGGGGACACATCAGCTGTGCTCAGGGCTTGCTCCTGGTGGTGCTCAGTGTCCCCAATGCAGTGCCAGGGCTTAAACCCAGGTGAGCTATGTGCAAGGCAAGTGGCTTCTCCTGGAATTATCTCTCAGGCCCAGAAGTTCTATTTTTCTAATAGGGAGGATGTGTGTATCCTTGTGGCACAAGAATCAGAAATACCTTCCTGTGAATCCTGTTTCCCTCTAAATATACTGAATCAATGTACTTGTTCTAGGACCAGCTCTAAAGGGGGCTTATCTGTTGAATTCCTAGAATCATTGTCCATACTTAAAACCCTAGACGTCTGAAGGGATGGACCTGTTTGATGGAAGACTCAAGCCTGGCCTATGTGAGTGTGAACTACAAGCACAAAAGTCTTCAAAGGCTAAGAGTGGGTGTATGGGGGTGCAGAGAATGGAGGCTTATTTCTTAAACATTTCCTTAACATATGCAAATGAGTTAAGGGAAAAAACTCAGCTGCATTAAAAACACTTGATTAAGTGTTTTTTGTGGGACTATTCCCCATCATTGCCTAGAGACAAATAAGGATGGGGAAGTAGAGTTTATAATAGGGGCTGGTTTAACATATGTAAAGGGAAATTAAATAGACGGGCCTAGAGCACAGTTAACACCACAGTCTGTAGTCTGTATACCTCACCTTCAAAAGAAGAGTCTGCATTTCAAAGAGAAATCTAGAATAAAATGTGCAGTAAATACTTTTGCAAGAACAGAATTTTCTGCTAACACAAGATAATTTCATTTCTAACATGAGCTGCAAAAGTCACATTGCCAGGTCTTAGGGTGATTTATAAGATAGGGTCAGTACACATGTACTCAGTATTTGTGTAATGATAGCTCTATATCTATGGGCAAGAGTGAAAAGTTACATTCCTAACAGATCAGTACTGTAAGAAATACATTGTGTGCATGCATCTGTATTTGTGTGTGTGTGTGTGTGTGTGTGTGTGTGTGTGTGTGTGTGTGTGTTGGGGGGTGACTATGATGGGAGACCAAATAAGGCAGAGATGAGATGGTAAACTAAGTCTGAAGAATCCTGGATAATAACACAATCGTGTCAAAACATGTCGCTAACTAAGTCTGGAGGGATGAGAGTAGCAAGAATTGTGAATATTGTTTCTGTTTGACTTGTTGGTCTGGTCAAAGTGCTGTGGTCTGCAGCAATTAATGAAATATATGTACAGCCAACGTCTGTTATCCTCACACTAACCCTCCTTTTACCTTCCCTTATCTGCTCATGGGCAACCTGCAAATGTCTGATGACAGAACAGACCCTTTCTAGTCTAAGGTAAGTCCTTAATGGGGAAAAATTGGGCAGCTCTTTAGAATTATTTTTAAGAGGGTGCCTAGTGAAATCAGGTTCCAAATCTGCATCATATAAAAATCCCTTCTTAAAACTCCATACTCCTGAACACAGATGTTTTTATCACTTGAGGCAGACATTTTTCATCTGTTCAGAGAGAAGTCTGCAGTCACATCTGAAATGAATTTATATAAATCAAACTGCACCATGCATGAGTATATTTGTCAAAAAACTATATATTGCTTTTACAGAAATTGAAATAGCATGCTATCAGCCACACAAAGGTAGAAAACATACTTTCCATTTCAAAAGCATTTGTTCCATGCATTTACATGTGTATTATCTTTTGGCTGTCTTGGAAGGAAGGCTGGTAAGGGGTCTTGTGCTGATGGTGGAATACAATTATGAGTGCACATCCTTCCCCCTCACTATCTTTGCTTCAAAAGCTCTCACCCAACAGAAGTCAGCAAAGCAATTAGGGAAGAATTCTCAGTCCTTCCTCATTCCCACTGACCTAGTCTTCCTTTGCACCTGTGTTATAGCCTTGGTTTATTTTTATCCCCAAGCATTGGGATCATTTTTGCTCATGTGGAAGGAGAAAGGAGCCTGTTTGCTGCATCCATGGAAATAAGGTTTCTACATGAGGACACACAAGAAGCTACGTCAAGCATGACCACACTTTCAAGGTACCATGTCAATCATGACTATGACTTGAGAGTGCTATTTCAGAAAGCCCTAAAGAACTCAGGAAACATGACAGCAGTGGTCAAATGATCTGCTGATCAGAGCATGCAGGCCCTGGGAGATGTTCAATGGGTAAAGTGTTGGACATGGAAGGTCCCAGTTCTCATACCCCAAAGTCCTGTTGCTTTTTTTGGTGGGTGATCACACCCAGCAGTGCCAAGAGGTTACTCCTGGCTCTATGCTCAGAAATTGTTCCTGGCAGGCTCGGGGGACCATATGGGATGCCCAGATTCGAACTACTGACCTTCTGCATGCAAGGCAAATGCCTTACCTCCATGCTATCTCTCTGGTCCGGGGTCCTGCTGCTCAGTACAGGCATGCACAGAGTGATAATGTGCATGTGCTTATTATGTGCTTATCACAGAATGTGCTTATCACTTTTCATCTATTATTCTCAATACTAGAGTGATGTTGTCTCTGTACATCATTGGTCTGAGCCCTCGAGGTTACTCTTGGAAGCTATTTTCATTCCCAGAATGACTCTGGGCACAAAGCAAGAGTATATAGGTGGCTGGTGGGGCCCTCAAAGGTGCACCTTTGTACCTCTGAGCTCTTTCTGGAAAAGTGAGCAGTGAGGTGGGAGAGGACAGAGTGTGGCTCTGTGCTTTGAATGTGCAAGGCACCTGCCAATTCCATCACAGGGGGTACCTAGGTCACTGATGGCAGATGGGGTGATTAAGGCTAGTCATCATTGCAGAGTGATTTTGACTTTTTCTCATCTTGAATGCACATGCATTGTTCCATAAAAGCAAGTCCAGTGTGAGGCATCTGTTTAAGTTTCTACCATGAAGGAGACAATAAGCCTAGAACACTCCTGATTCACTAGACAGGCATCAGAGTGGCAGAGACATATGGAAGTGGTTTCTGTCCAGCTATGCTTAGAACTAGGGATGATGGTCACAGAGAAGTATATCAGATTTCCCTGGTCTAGTCTCCATAGATGGCAGCATTGGGGACTCTCATCACTCAGATGCACCCCTCCCACTGTCAGCTCCCTAACCAGAGGGGCTATTCCTAGGAAATGCTTCTTAGAGCTCACCAAATACAACTGCTTGAGAATATCTTCCTTTCAAAATAAAAAAGCACCAAACACTGTAGAGTCAGTTTTCCTCTCCTGGCTCTATTTCTCTAGGGGTCCCTTGTGAACAGTTTGAGCCCCAACCAGTTCACTGCTCAGGGTGCCATATGTGCTTCAGAGGCTCTGCAATCAAAACACAGCATCTTTCATTCCTTAGACTGTTCCCAGAGCCCCATTATTGGTGGCTGTCATCATAGTCCTCCCTGCCAAATATGCTGAAGCTTTCTCCCTGAGTTGGGTTGTCACTGGAGATAGAGGGATTCAGTTTGTGAATAATGCTCCTGAGATCTTTCCAAGTCTATGTTTCAATATGGGTGTGGCTGAGTCCAACTATAGTCTATGGTGGCAGAGGCATATCTTCCTCAAGACAGTTGATAAGTGATCTATGGACAGTTACTTCAGGACCTCAGCTCTTTCTGCCTCTGTGCAGGATTAGGCTTGACCTTTTCTCTTCATCAAAGTGTTGAGAAGCCCCCACCATGTTATGGGCCTAAAAGGAGAATTTTAAAGCTATCTTTGATCCCTACTGCCTTTGACCCCCAATTCATATATAACTGTTAACAGGCTGATTAAATATCAGATTTACAGAATTATTTAGGTGCAGTAACCTTGATGACCTACATATATAACAAGAAAGTACACACTTAAAATAGCCCATTGGTCTTGTGTTTATTTATAGGAGCTAAAGTTCTAGCACCAGAGACAGTGATAGAACCTCTACCTAGCATGTGTGAGTTCAATCCCCAGCACCATAGTTTACTGATGTTCTATGTTATTTAAGACAATGTCCTAAACACTCCTAAATGCTTGAGTATTTGGTCAAAAAGTAATAGAAGGCCATATTTGATTACTGCAACTTCAGATATTATAGAGAAAATTTTGTTAATCAGAGTTCTAAAAGTGGAACATGAACAGCTTTAGTTAAAAAATGAAAAAATAGGGGGCCGGGCGGTGGCGCTGGAGCTAAGGTGCCTGCGCTAACCTAGGACGGACCATGGTTCGAACCCCGGTTCCCCATATGGTCCCCCGTGCCTGCCAGGAGCGACTTCTGAGCGAATAGCCAGGAGTAACCCCTGAGCGTCACTGGGTGTGGCCCAAAAACCAAAAAAAAAAAAAAAAAAAAAAAAAAAAAAAAAAAAAAAAAAAAAAAAAAAAAAAAAAAAAAAAAAAAAAGAAAAAAGAAAGTCCCAAAATGATGGCCAGTGAGTTTACAGCAAACAAACCAAGAACACACAAAGAAAATTTTCTTCTCTAAATGAAACTGGAAAAATGGAACAAACATATACAAAAAATAAAACTAGATCTGTGCCTTATATCATTACAAAATAAGGACAAAGTGATTAAGGTCTAATTAAAATTTAATGAAACGATAGTAAAGATAAAGTCACAAGATGCATAAAGGAAAGTACAGGCAATTTTAGAGGTATGTATAGAAATTTGACTCCAACAGCACAGGAAAGAAGCAAAACAACATCAAGCTAAAATATTCTGCATATTGAAAGGAATTTTAATCAAAACAAAAAGATATTTGTTATTTATTTCACAAAAGATTGATTTTGACATATGCAGGCAATTCCTAAAATCTCAACAAAAATAAAGCCTGATTAAAAACTTAGCAGAGAATCTGAATGGATGCTTTGCTAAAGATGACATGTAGATGGGCCATGGGTAGAAGGAAAGATATCATCATCTCATATGAGGGACATACAAAACAAAACCACCACACATACCCTTGCACCTGTGAGAATGGCTATTTTCAGAAGACAAGAAGCAAGTGTCAGTGAGGGTGGGGAGAGATTGTACATTGTGAGGATGTAATTTGGAGAGGCCTTTATAAAAATCAGCTTGGGGAGGAAGCTGGGAAGCATAAAAACAGGAACTTCACACTCTCCAGTAATCCCACACTAAATATTAATTTAAAATATTAATTTGAAGACACAGATGTACCACATTCATTACAGCATTAACCACAGGAATCTGGATCTAGAAACAAAAAATTGGAAGAGGAATAAGGAAAGAAGCTGAGCTTATTTGATGCCTCTGAGTACACTCAGAATAGAGAGGAATCCTGATAGTTGCAGTACAGGTAAGTAGGCTTGGAAAATGCTGTGATCAGTGAGAGAAGTCAAATGGTAAAGGACAGACACAGCCTGGCCTCACTCATACATGCTTTATAAGAAGATTTAAATGAAGACTAATTGAAAAGGAAGAAGGGACTCATGTAAGCTATACCTGTGAAGCAAGCTGGACTAGAAGGGTAAACTGACGTAGTGTGGATATGGATGCGGGTAAATGGACATGCATATATGAATCTGGGTGTATGCCCATATATATATGGATCTGTACACATGTTTATATGGATCCATATATGTGTACATGACTATATGGAAATGGACATATGTGTACATATTTATGGATGTGGATATGTGAACACATATGTGGGATCTACTTACATGAACACACATATGGATCTAGATATGTATATATGTATCTCTTGGTATGTGCTTACATAGTTGTATATATGATCTTGTATTTCTAAACATATATGATCTAAATATCTTTATAAATATGTTTGGATATAGATAAGTGTACAAGTATAAATGATATGGATATATGCAGATGTATATATAAATATAGATCTTTGTTCATGTACATTTGTAATTTGATCTGTGCATATGTACCTATGGATCTGGATTTAGTTGCATGTATATATGGGCCTGGATGTGTGTATAAATATATATATATATGGATAATATTTGTATCTGGATCTGTATACATGTGTAAATGATCTGTATCTGTATATATGTATATATGGACATGGAAACAAATACATATGGATCTGAATATGTTTACATGTATGTATATATAATATATAGATATGGGTATGTGTACATGTATATATGGATCTGTATAGGATACATACCTAACACCTGTATAGCGTGAGGATAAAATATTCCTTCAATAATCATAGGGATTTTGTTTGTTTTTGAGCCACATCCAACAGTGTTCAGGGCTTACTCCTGACTCTGTTCAGAGGTCGCTTCTCATAGGCTCTGAGGAACACATGAAGTGCAGGGCTTAATCCTGGGTCTGTAGCATGCAAAGCAAAGCAATTTACAACTGCTGTACCAATAAAAACAGTTTAGAAATATTTACTGTGCCTATGCAGAGGGGAAAAAAAGGAGACAAAAAGCACAAAATAATCTTTTTTTTATTTACTTATCTAGTTGTTGTCTATTTCTTGTTTTGGTGTGGATATTGAAGTTGTTGTCTCCATTTTTATTTATAAATTTACTTTTTCTTTCTTCTTTTTTTTCATGCACTGTCATGTTTTTTATTTAATGACCATGGCAATTATGTAGTGCTTATCTTTATTGCTGTAGTGCTCACTGGATATGTTATTTGATACTTCTTTTTGAACTGTTGTGATGTTTCACTTTCTTTTTCCCCCTTCATCTCTCAAACCGAGGATGTTTCACTTTCTTTTCCCCCTTGTCTCTCAAACTGAGAATGAGAGCCTCTAGAAGGACTCTGCCCATTGTTGGCATATTTGATTTTTACCCCATTTTATTACTTTTCTCTTTTTCAAACAAAATCACACAACTTAAACTATCTAGTCCTGCCTCCCTATTAGAGGGGGAAATAATGGAGGTACCAAGACCAAACAGTTGTAAGATCACTAAATAGTAAGCTACTCATTCTAGCAGCCCCAGGGGGGTGAAGGTGGAGATGATATGGGAGGCATGACGGAACGGAGGTGGAGGGAGGACAATTTGGTGATGGGAATTCCCCTGATTCAATGTTAATATGTACCTAAAATATTACTGTGAACATATCGATATGTAAGCCACTATGATTAAAATAAAAATTATAAAAAATAGCAACGTTAGCTCTTACTAGAATGTGTGTTGATGGAAGGCATGGGTTGTGTAATGTTCCCTGTATTTCCCTTCATTTAGCACAATGTCTAATTAACATGTGAAGTTTGTGTTGTAGGAAAAGACTGGGGATTCCTATCACAGAGGGAAAGTCCTTCTAAAGATCCTCCCTGGCGGGGACCGGGTGGTGGCGCTGGAGGTAAGGTGCCTGCCTTGCCTGCGCTAGCCTAGGATGAACCGCAGTTCGATCCCCTGGTTTCCCATATGGTCCCCCAAGCCAGGAGCGACTTCTGAGCGCATAGCCAGGAGTAACCCCTGAGTGTCACTGAATGTGGCCCAAAAACCAAAAAAGAAAAAAAGAAAAAAAAAAGATCCTGCCTTGCTAGTGCATTTCTTTCCTGTCCCAGGGGGTAGCAGAACAGCCTTTGTGAGCTTCCTGGCCTATGTCCAGATGCAATGTCAGCTCTGGACAAGGATATGAGTCTAAAGGAAAAAAATCCTGAGAAATACCAAAAGCTGATTAGACACTTCACTTGCTCCAGAAGCACCTGACTTGACAGAGATTTGACAGCCAGTTCTCCAAACCAACCAGACCAGACATCAGAGATCTTGGATTTCAGGGTGAGCCAGTTTTTGAAGTCTGAAATTTTCAAGCTCCTATAGAAGCATCTGAAGGCTCTGTTTTCTAGTACACAGACTCTGCTCCTGTCTGCACCTTTTCTCTCATGCTCAGCATTCCCCACACACACCCAGAGGAAGGAGCCACATGGCCCTGGGGTGCACTGGAGGCTGTACTCTCTCTTCCTTGTCCCTCCCTGGGGACTGCCAGTCAGCATAGAGATGAGAGAACAGACTGGCATGCCAGTCCCTCCCCAATCCTCTGTGGATGAGACCCTCTGCTGGATGGTCTTAACCCTCTAAGTCTTCAGACATGACACAAGTCCTGACATGCACGAAGATTTTGCATGTCTGCTTTGTGCATGTTCCCCAGGTTCAAACAATTGGAACTGAGCCAGAGCACTCGCGAAGAGAGAAGAACCAGTGTATGTGGGATAGCTGGGTGGCATTGGAGCCCATGTGTAGGAACATTACACAGCTGGATGATATTCGTACCCAAATGTGGGGACACTAGACATGTCAATGGCATTGGTTCCAACATGTGGGGATATTACATAGCTGGTGGCATTGGAGCCTATGTTTGAGGACATTACATAGCTGGGGCTGTACTGGTGCCCACATGTGGGGATATTTCACAGCTGGAATTGGCACCCATATGCGAGTGCAATGGTTAAATGGAGGCTCCTAGATTACTCTTGGCCCAGATATAGGAAGAGAAGTAAAGAAATAAACTGAAGGGATGTGGGGGAGGACACATGAGAAATAACTCTTTCTCAGAGGGGGAGCAGGAATTAATGGGGTTCAGATATATTGGTGGTGTTAAAGACTGACAGCTAAAATCCAAACCAGAATCAGCAGTAGATATTATAAGACTCAAACTTTAACAACTGAACTTCAAAAGTCTGTCAAGATGGTGGGCTGTGGAGGTAGGGTAGGAGAGGGAACCTGGGAACATGGGTTGTGGAATCAGTGCTAGAATATTGCATGCTTAAAACTCAACTATGATTAACTTTGTAAACTGAGGTGCTTCAATAAAATACTCAATTCTTCCTATAGGTAAGCACTCCCTCATTCTCCTGTTCATTCAGTATTTGCTGACTCTGTGCCCCCAAACTGGTCCTCAATAGTATCTGGAGGCCCTCCACTGCCTGTAGGAAAAAATGAGAGCCTATACACCCAGATACCATGCTGGGAGGTACATTACTGAGGTAGGGTGAACAGCAAAGGACTGATGAAATGGAGTGGGGGCAGAGAAGCTACCAGGCAAGTAATGCAGTGTGTGCTAATCGCCAAGGTGGGCGAGGCTACAGAGCACAAAGGTGAAAGCCCAGAGATGCCGAGGGTACAGGAGGAAAGTGGAGTGGAGGCTCAAGCCACAGTGAGGGGACTTACAAGAAGACACGTGATAGATGCAGAGATACAGCCCCAACAGAGGCCCACAGGGTTGCTAACCTATGTGGGAAAACCAATGTGACGTTTGTGGCCGGCATACAGTGCACAGAGTTGGGAAGCATCTGTGCTTTTTCCCTCCCAGGCCCGACTCACCAAGAACGCTCAGCTCTGCACTGGAGAAGATGACGCCATGCTTGTTCTCAGCCACACACTGGTACATGCCTGCATCCGACAGGTTGACCGTGGTGATGTTGAGCGTGGCCTGCTCCACCTGGACTCTCTCCTGCAAGGTGCAGAGAGGCAGAGAAAAGTGACCTTCTACCACCACAGCTTCAGGCAGTTCTGCTACATATTCTATCAAAAGGCCTTAATGGGGAGAAAATTGCTATCACATGAGCCATTTACATAACATGATCTATTTACCTGTCAGCTCAATTTGGGGCTGACAGGTCAGCTGCAGAATGAAACAAGTAGCACAAGCATTAGGCAATGGAGGTTAAATGGTCGGACTTGCAGGGTTCTCATTGATTTAACAGTGAAGCCTTTCAGCAGATTAATAGCCCCCATGAATAGATGAACTTGAAAATGTATTTTCCTCTTAGGCTTTGGGCTACAGTGTGTGAGTGAGTGAGTGAGTGTGTGTGTGTCTGTGTGTGTGTGTTTGTACTCACTCCAAAGCATTTACTGTAGATTATTTACAACCAAACTGCAGGTCAATCTTGGAGGAGGCAGATGTTAACTATTGGATGTGGGCTGCAGCTTCCTAAAATGCAATTATTGGTAACTGAAGGGCCATGAGTCCAACTCCAGGCAGAATGGAATCTGGAGCCAGGGGATAAATGGACAGTACAGAAGCCAGGTCCTCACCTATATGGAACTAGCAAGGACTCGCCTGCCCATGGGAGACACAGTGACCCACACAGGGTCTGTCCCCACGCCTTGGCCAGGGTATTCTGAGATTGTGCTCATTCTCCTGCCCAGTCTTTCTTTAGGTAAAGAGGAAAATGCCTATTCTTAGGCATCTCTAGGCAGCCTAGCCTCTTTGGCCCTTCACAAGGCCTCAGCTTCTGGTCTCTGGTCAAACATTCCTGCCTTGCAGAGACAAGCTGGACTTGGCTGACCCAGGGGTGAGAGGGCATCTCACAGGGTTCCCCTCCCTTATTCCCACCCTTGGACCCTATAGGTCTCAATGCTCCCTGCAGAGAAGTGGGGTGAGCTTTCAGCATCTCTGCCCTGCCTCCACTTGATCCCTCCTAGATGGGGTTCCTAGGATGGTCTCTTAACTAGCTCCATCTATGACAGTATCAGGGCTGGGGCACATAGCCTAGACTCACACTTCTCTTAAACCACACTAGCCTGCTAAGCCTCTTCCTGCTTCTCTCACTGATTAGGAAATGAGATTCAACATCCCAAGTTCCTGGAGTGGATTTCCAACTGTCAGGCATAGATGGACTCCTGAAGCCCAGCCAGTGTGTACTCATGCCCTGCTGTGCTGGGGATAATGTTGGTACAGGCAGTGTGAGTGCAGCTCAACCAACTGCTCCCCAGAATCACAGACATGGGAGACAGCAAAGAGCTCTATGGTCTGAGTCCCAGAATATAGAAGCTCACATGCCTGCTCCCATGCTCACAAAGCCTCCTTCCTCACATCTACACATACTCTCAGATAATGAGCCAATGTCAGCTTCCAAAGATGCACCCCACCTACATATGCTCTCATGCTCACACATGTGCATAGACACATGCCAGATCCACATCAGGTTCGCATCAGGCTCACACTTAGGCATCCCCATGCTCCAAAGCAGGCTCCTTGTATATCCAAACATGGACACACATACACACATACACATGCTGTCATGCTCCCACACATAAGATCACATTCCTAAGCAGGCTCACATATATACACACAGGCTCTTACTCACATATGCAAGCATGCTCCCAAGTGTTCATTATGCATACATGCATTCACACAAGTAGCTCTCAAAAAGGTTCAATGCACAACTCACACATGCTCACATGCATACACAAGCCTATATACACTCACATGTGCACACTCATGTCCTCACACAACAACTAAACATGCCACACACATGCACACACCCCATGTCTGTACTAGGATTGCCTCACCGTGTAGGTGGATGTGGAAGCGCAGGTGCTGAGCATGAAGAGCAGGCGTGACAGAGGAGGCCGAGATCCACATCCTCCCACTTTCCCTGACATAATGGCAGCTGGCTGCATTTGATTCTAGACACTGGCCCCCATTTCTTGTTTCTATACCTATGGGCACCATCCTCCCCACCCCCCCCAGCAGCATTGCTTACCCGGGGCAAGAGAGGCTCTCCGTTCTTCAGCCAGCGGTATGACGGCCGGGGCCTGCCACTGGCCCTGCACTCCCAGGACACACTCTCCTCCATGGCCACCTGCAGGTCGTGAATCTTCTGTGTCCAATTTGGTTGGGCTGTAGAGACACACATTGTTTCTGTCCTGTGATGGCACTACATACCACTATGGGCAGAGCAAGCATGATGAAATCCCTTCTCTATTTTCATTGGGAAATAAATATTCCCTATTCTGTTGGGGACCACTTTGGTGGGGTTTAGAGGACCATGGGAACTAGAATTGAACTGAGGCATGCTAGATTTTAAAATACCCAGCCCTAATACTCTTCTATACATGTGAAGCCAAGGAGCAGGTGGCATTCATGGCACATTGGAGTACTCCCTTTATGTGCCTGGCTCCGGCCAGCAGACTGTGTCTCCCCATCTCTGAGGCAGAGAAACAGTGGAAGCACTGTGTCAGCCAGGTTTACTTCTGTGGGAGACTGTACACAGTCAAAGGTGTACATAATATGGGACACATGTAGCAGGGGTGGTCCAGGCACACATATAACTCATGCTAACCATGCAGCAGAAATGACCCAGGCACATGTGTAATCCATGGTGACCCATGTAGCACAGATGGTATGAAAACATATATGGCTCAGGAAGAACTGTATCTTTCCTGGGCCTTGTGTTTCAGTGAGTGTAAAATCACCCCTTGCCCCATATCTTCAACCCCTAGTGACTGAGTCTAAAATGAATCTAAAGCAGAGTTGCTGCACAAAATAATCCAGATCAGGCCAAAGATGAAATACGTGTAGTCTGGCAATCTTCTATCTCATATGGAGAGCAAACTCCCTGCGAGAATTGTCATTTTTTATTGAGTAGAGAGATCACCTCCAGGTGGGGGAGTAAGGCTATCCTGAGCCTGTCCTGCCAGATTTACATATAAGACAAATCTGTTTTGGAGTAAAACCAAGTTGTAAACAAACAGATAAAAAGGAACCAGGGATGATCTTTGTTTTGGGTGAAACCAAGTTATAAACAAACAGATTCAAAGAAATAAGGAATGATCTTTATTTTTTTTAAACAATTTCCTTATTTAAGAACCATGGTTACAAACATATTCATAATTGGGTTTCAATTGATAAAACAAGGTATAATCTAACAACTGCTTCTTTTTTGTTTAAAAAATTGAGAAGGGAAATTAAATTGTGTCTATTGTTCTCTACAAGAGGCAGGAACCCCAAATTAGAACTTATAAAAGTGGTTGTTATTTTGCATGGGCACATAAACAAACAGATACAAAAACTGGAATAGTCTTTCTTTTGGATAAAACAAGGTATAATCTAACAAGTGGAGACAAAGATGACGTGGACTGGACTCTGGGATGAATGCTCAGAGGTAGAGAACCACCAATACTACAGATGGCAGACATACTTGCCTGTTTCTGGAGATAGATAAATAGGAAGTATGAACTCATTTCAGCTATGAGGTTTAAGATGTGGAATACTGTATCAGGTTGTGTCAGAGTCTCTCTCCTATCCCTGATTACAGACCCCACACCCAAGCTGGGTTGATTCACCCAAATCACTAGCTGGCTGTGTTGTAATCAACACTGCTAGGACACAGGCAACATGGTCCAAAGCCCCCATCTCTGATCCTATCTATCACTCAGGCTTGCACAGGCTTTTTTACTTTGTTCTTTCTTTTTCATTTAGGGGGCTACATCCAGCCATACTCAGGGCTTATTCCTGGTCTGAGCCTGGATCCTGGTAGGCTCAGAGTCCATGTGGGGTGCCAGGGATAGAACCAGGGTAGGCTGCATGTAAGACTAGTGCCTTTTATGGGGGGCCGGGTGGTGGCGCTGGAGGTAAGGTGACTGCCTTGCCTGCACTAACCTAGGACGGACCGCGGTTCGATCTCCCGGTTCCCCATATGGTCCCCCGTGCCTGCCAGGAGCGACTTCTGAGCAAATAGCCAGGAGCAACCCTGAGCATCACCGGGTGTGGCCCCAAAAAACCAAAAAAAAAAAAAAAAAAAAAAAAACCAAAAAAAACACCAAAAAAAAACAAAAAAACTAGTGCCTTTTACTCTCCGAGCTACCTTTTGGGCTTCTCTGTTTTGTTTAAATTTTCCATTATTGGATAGCCTCCCAAGCAGTGTCAGAGGCTCTGGGACTATCCCAGATACTTGGTCAACTGTGCCACAAACATAGAGTTCAGTGCTGGGAATCCATGGCTGGACTGAACTGCACACACTGTCCCCAGCACCCTTCCTGTTCTTCACAGAGAAGGGGAGTGTGAACTCTGGTACTATCAAAGGGCTCTGCCTTCTACAGGTCAGGCTAGCTATGGGGTCCATGTGAGTGACAGAAGCTGTGGGACAGCATTCCTGATGCAGCTTTCTCAGCAGACATCCCCCAGACTTGATGTTTGAGTTCCAAGCCAGCATAATCAGCCCTTCTCCTGACATGCTTCATTCATGCTGTGAGTCCTCTGAGAAGCCCCAAGTGAAGCACCCAGAAGTCACATGGCCAGCAAGGGCCTCTGAGTAGTCTCTCAGGGATCTCTCAGAAACTTCTTTAGAGGGCTTCTGAGGTTTCTCTTATGGATCTCTCAGAGTTCTCTAAGGATCTCTTAGAGGGATTCAGAGGCTTCATTTATGGATCTTTCAGTGGTATCTCAGGGATCTCTCAGGGTCTCTTAGGAAATCTCTCAGGGGTCTCTCAGTTTCTGAACAGAGGATGCTGGATCTGTTTTCCCCCTAGAAGCAACACCAGGTTTTCCACAGTGGTCCAGTTCAATTAACTCTTCCTACTGGGAGGCTGAAAATGCAGAGGCAGAGGGTCAAGATCAGAGAATAGTGGGGGACAGTGATACTTTGACTGGAGACCCAGAACCTTCTATTTGGAAGAGACTCTCACCATCTTGCCCATTCACCTATTCCCGCTTGCCTTCTTTCTTGTGGATGTGCCTGCCACCCTAATAGGGCTCAAATATTGGGGCTACAACTCTCCCATTTTCCCTAGTCATCTTTATCTCCTACAAGCAAAGCACAGGAACCCACATGGAATACAAATGAGAAAGCTTAAGTTTTCAAAGACAATGAGGGAGGCAGCAAAGTGACTGGAATCCACCAGCTTAGGATACCAAGAGGAACATCCCGTAGGCAGACTCTCTACAAGCAGGAATCTGCCTTCAAAACCCAAACAGGTTGCAAACTAGGCCATGGAACCTCCAAAATCATCATGGAGGGAGAAGGTGGGAAGCACCTGTCTAGCTCACTCCAGCCCCAAGACTGAAGGTTTACCTCAGGAACACTCACTGATAGGTGCTATATGTGCCAAGATGAATGAAGTAAACCATTTCCAAAAATGTTGTAGCACCTTTCTTAATCGTAAGGTGAGTTGTGTCCAGAGAAAGTAAATCCAAAATGATAATAAATATTCCTTTAAAATGGATTTGCTCATGGATTCTATGGGACTAGAAGAGGAAAGTTCTATATACACACAGCAAAGAATGGGGGATATTACCAGCTATAGGGTAGTCTTGGACTAATAGACCAGAGCTTCCCTAGTTCCCACTTGGCTGGATGGCCTGATTGTGTGAAGGGCTGGGCAGGGACTTAGCTCTGTGTTTGTGGGAGCTGTCACTTCCCCATATTGCTGGGGCCACCTAGCACCTGGCTCGTGGGTAATAAACCATCCATTTCTGTGTATTCTACAAAGCTGGGTTGTTATGCTTTTCAGTAATGCATGTGTATTTATCCCCTTACATCTAGGTTCCTGACTGTATTCCTTACTGTATTTATCCCCTTACATCTAGGTTCCTGACCTCTGTTTTTCTAAGGTATCAGGAATTATAGCCCATACCCTTACACAATGAACTATATTCTCTGACACTGAACTAGTGTCAGAGAACCAGTCCCCTACCCTATATTTTATTTTGTTTTTTTTTGTTTGCTTGTTTTTTTGGGGGGTCACACCCAGCAGTGTTCAGGCATTACTCCTGGCTCTCTATGCTAAGAAATTGCTACTGGCAGGCTTGGGGGACCATATGGGATGCCGGGATTCAAACCATCATCCTTCTGCATGCAAAGCAAACACCCTACCTCCATACTATCTCTCCGGCCCCTTCCCTATATTTTATAGTTTCTGTCAAACCTGCAAGTTGTGGGGATCCAGCAAGGTTGATTTAGCAATGTTATTTCAGAAAGAAAGCTACAGTAAAAATCCTTCCTTCGTGATTCATGGAGTGCCCACATACTAAACTAAATCCATTACAGTCAACTATTAGAACAAAACCATTCCTTTGGACTTTGCAAATATCTTTCATGGGCTGGAATTGAAGAACCTTTTCTCAAGTCAGCCTTAATCTTGTTCTCAGGAGAGAAATTCAAAATAAGGCTCTATGGTCGGTTGCAACTAGGCCATGACATTGCCATCTCTTGAATAAAGGAACTTTTTTCCAGTCCTTTGTTCAAAGTTTTAGAAATGGTCTGAATCAGTGTGTGCATATTTCAGCCTGGAATTATAACAATATCTTCTTTGTAAATAATATAAACTCTGACAGATATGATTTGAACTAAGTGCTCAAAACAATTTCGAGAAGGATCTGGTTCTTCTCTTATCCTCAGAATTTCCAGGAGACAGAAATACTGTCAGGGATCTCAGACTTTAGAAATTTTAAGCTTCAAAGAGATGATCTGAAAATTCATTGAAAGACTAGTACAAAGGCCACAGCAACTGCTAGCAAATGTTTCCTGGTTGGTAGCTTCATCGGGCTTGTAGATGATGAATTAGCCTTTGGCTGACTCTCCTTAAATGCTTTATTAGTAGCTTGAGCTTTATGAGCCTGAAGAAAATCACTTGGCTTCAGTGTACCTTCTATAGGTAGAACAACTTCCTCAAGTCTTTTGCTCCAGCCCAAAATCCTCATACAGTGTCTAGATTCTTTAAGTTATTTCCTCTGTTCTTTCCAGATCTGAGGCACAAAGCAGCCCGACCTACCCAACTGCAGAGTCTTCTAATTTCTTTCCTTTCTTAAAGCTTACCTTACTTAAACACTGTGGTTACAAGGTTGTCCTGATATAATTGGGTTTTATTTCACAATTACAGTTGTTCATGATAGTTAGTCATACAATGTACACCACCTTTCACCAGAGCACATTTCCCACTGATGTTCCCAGCCCAGCTTCCCTTCCCTTACACCCTGCTTGCCTCTACATCAGATATTTTTCTTCTCTCTCATTTTTCTTTTTAGACACTGTGGTTTGCAATATTGTTGCTGCAGGGAGAGCATTCATATCTCCTTTCAGCACTTAATTCTTGTCAGAGTGGTCAGTTCCAACTATCATTGTCAAAGTATCCCTTCCTCTACTCTCTTTGTAGCAAGCTTCTTACCATAAATTAATCTTCCTGGCCATCATCTTTATTGTCTCTGAATATTAATACTATATCATCTTTGTTTATATATATATATATCTTACACATGGATGTGATTATGCCATGTCTATCCCTCTTCCTCTGATTCATTTCACTCAGCATAATACTCTCCATATTCATCCATGTAAAGCAAATTTCATGACTTAATTATTCCGACCAGCTGTGCAGTATCTTCTGATTTCTTTGTTCCTCTTTTCCTCACTCCTGGCTCCCCACTCATTGAGGGAAAAGAAAAGAAATACATTATTATCTAAGATTGGCCCAAATCTGACCCCTCCTCAGCTCTGATATTCCTCAGACCCCTGCTGCATCTATGTGCATTCTCCCCTACTGGACATTTTCCAGTCGAGAGCTCTAATGCTCTGAGTTCCAGCATACCTCAACCACTAGCACAGCCTGACTTGGCTTTGAAAACGGAGGATTTCACATAGAGAAGCTTGACAGAATGATGTGCATTCAGAGAACTGGGAAGCTTGTCATGACTTAGGCAGGGCTTTGTGTTTGGACCCTCACCTATGTTCCTTGCTAGGGGTGTCTGTACTCTCTTAAGTGCAGCTGCCCATTCCAAGTCCAACTGACAGCTGTGAATTGAAAGCTCACCAGAAATTTCTGTCAAAACATATCTCACTCTTGCCTGCCTGGAGATGTTCTCTTCCTCTCAGAGTACAGACACCCTATCTTGCTTTTGGCAATTATAGACTATAGGCCACTGGGTCCACCCCACCCTCATGTACAACAATCAACTGTGTGTCTTTGCAGGGGAAAGCAACTACAAGCCCATCTAAGGTCACAGGTCCTCATTAATACATAGAACAAATGATGCAGGATGTGAACTGGGTCAGAGAGAGAGAATGTGCTGAGCAGGCTCCAGATGTTGCACTGACTGAGAGAATACTGCTATTCCTGCATCACTGGCTGGACTGAAATCCTCCACCAACTCCTTCCATATTGCTCAACCACCATCTCTCAAATGTAACCAGTGAACCTATAGCTCTTTTCCAGTGGGTGAATGCTTCCTCAAGTCCAGGACATGGTGCCATCTTGTCTTCTGGAGATCTTCCTCCATTCCTTTTCCTAATGAGCATTTACTCTGCAAATTGACTTTGCAGGAAAGCTTCTTGGGTCTGCCCCTTTTGATCCTCCTGCCCACCACTAGCTTCTTCAGTACAAACAGCTTCATTGCTGTGTATATGTATGCCCTAGTATGATTTCTTATGGTTTGGTCAAAGTTTTTATTTATTAGTCCAGAGCACCCAGTTTTTCATTCTTTCTACATGTGCTGCCATGGATCTAGACCTTTAGGCATGGGTTATGGAGTGGAAAGAACCAGAAGCCGTCATGAGGCTCATGAAAGAAAAGTCTTTGAAGAAAAAAACCACTTGAAAGTAAAGCAAGTGGTTTTGTAAACCCATTTGCATGGAATGAATCAAGTAGAATTCATGCCACACAGTGTCACCTTAGTTTTGCTCACAACCAAGTGCTCAGACTGACCTCAAGTCATTCCCATCCCTGGCCACCTCCTGAGAAAAACCTGCCTATCACTGACACTAGATGTCTACAAAACACTTTTTACAGGTGGGCACTCAGTAGCCTAATATATAGGACGCCCAAGACACCAAGACCCTGTCGAGACAAGGCCCTT
This sequence comes from Crocidura indochinensis, assembly GCA_004027635.1. NCBI lineage: Eukaryota > Metazoa > Chordata > Mammalia > Eulipotyphla > Soricidae > Crocidura > Crocidura indochinensis. The sequence goes on from PVKC010001053.1 coordinate 52,697, forward strand.
CTACACCATCAGGGCATAGTTGGCCCTGGGATGCTTGCATCATAGCCAGGCCCGAGGACTTCAGGACACTCAGTCTCTTCCTGGAACCCTGGGTGCCTTTCCTTTCCATCTCCATATCCATAGACTTTCGTATCACTTTAGCCAGTAGCACCCATGGCAGATTGAACAGGAAATGAAGAGAATCCAGTCTTCCTCTGTGAAGACATAAAAGCAACTAACAAAATACAAACAGAGTCACTCTGCTCATTTTATTTATGGTTCTGGGGTCAAAGAAGAGATAGTATAGTGTGCTGGGTGCTTGTCTAGCACATGGCCAGCTCATGTTCGATCTCTGGTATCCCATGTGATCTCTGCCATGGAGTCTGTCAGGAGTAATTCCTAAGTACAGAGTCAGGAGTAACCCCTTAGTATTGCCAGGTGTGACCCAAAACCAAAATAAACAAAAATGCATGGCTTCTGATTTGGGAAAGATGTCAATATTCTTCACATGCGTTGTTTTAATGAACTGTTTGTACTGTTATAATTTTATGTACTTAGTTTTTGTTTGTTCAAGCCACACCTGGCTGTGCTCAGGGTTTACGCCTGGATCTGTGCTCAGGGATTCTCCTGGGGGCTCCTCCTGAAGGACCTGGATGTGCTAGCAACAATAGTTCTAGCCTCATCTCTGACTGTGTCAAGGACTTATATGGGATGTCAGGAATGAAAATCAAGTCAGACCGGCATTATCTCCCTGGTACTATCTCTCTGATCTCAGTGTCGTCATTTTAAATTAAAGTAGAAAATATTCCCCCAGGTTTCAATTTCTGACATGGTATGGATTGTTTAAATGAACAAAGGTTTTCTAGTGCAGTTGAAAATTTAAGGGCCTGACAAAGAAAATCTGAGCACAGTGGAGTTTAGAGAGGGACAGTGAGAAGACAATTCATGGGTGGATACCATCCTGAGAAAGCAATAGTAGCAGCTTCCTAGAATCCCCCAGCTAAAGAGATAACAGCAGCAAGTGTTCAGGGTAGGGGATGTCGACCTCACACCCTGCCCTCCTCCTGCCTCAGAAAAGGACAGACTGGATCCATACATACTTAGGCCCTCAGCATAGTTGGTGGCTGTGGAGTGGGCCTTCATTGTTACAATCTGGGAGACAGCTAGGAGTGGTGTCTACTCTGAAATGGCCTTGGGTGGAAACTCTGGGACCTGGTTCACCTAAATATCTCCAGCTATTCCCACCAAGTCATCCAGCCATACCACTGCCTACAGAGTCCAAGCACCTACACAATGGACTCTAGACACACTACTCATGTCTACACTGGAGAAAAAGTGGAAACCACATCCTGGACTTGGGCCTGATCTGAAAGTAAGTAAGGTATAAGCCGCTTGCATATAGTGGCCTGCTTCCAGCCCAGCTGGTAGAGGACAAGCAGGAAGCAGGGAACAGAGAGGAAGCCACATCAGGGATAGGCAGAAAGTCTGTCTCAGGAGACTGAAAGGAAGTTCACCTCAGGAGACAGACAGGAATTCCATTCCAATGACTGCCCCATGTCTCCCTTTATCTATGAAGCCTCCTCTGTGACAGAAGGAATTGAATGTACTAGCAACAGCAGTTCTAGCCTCATCTCTGACTTGGGGTAAGTTACCTTATAAGTATGCCTTATATTTTTTCATTTATGACAGTCATAGGTATGGGGCTGGAGTTGCAAATCATGCTTTTTTATGAGTGAGCCCCTGGGTTTTATTTACCTCCTATGCCCTTTTGCCAAAATAAATGACTAAATAAAGGGCAGATGTAAGTTCCTCCCAAGTCCATCCAACTTGACAGAATTTGGGCCAGGCACAAAGCTCTTTCCGTGGTCCAATGGTTTTCGAGACCCACCAGGGTATAGGATCCCTTTCCCTATAAGAGCTAGCTATCCCTGTGCACAGGGCCAGTGATGAGCTGGGTGTTGCCCCAAAGCAACATCAAGAAGACAAAAATGAAAATAAAAGAAATCTTGGAGGACTCCTTGGCAGGATGCTGGGAGTGCTCTTACTCTGACACCTGTTATGCAGAGGAGAAATTTTACAATAGGCTTTAAGAATCAGGTGTCTGGGGCCTGGGAGATAGCATGGAGGTAAGGCATTTGCCTTTCATGCAAAAGGTCATCGGTTCAAATCCCGGCGCCCCATATGGTCCCCCGTGCCTGCCAGGAGCAATTTCTGAGCATGGAGTCAGGAGTAACCCCTGA